>VUQH01082098.1:0-41080 GCA_015106775.1 Etroplus canarensis | reverse complement strand
CTCCTACCTTTCCTTCTCTCTCTCTTCTTCCTAACACGTTTTCCCCCTCTCCTCCTCCTTGGCCTTCGGCCAACAGTAGCATAGTTTCCACCGTCACCCTGTTGGCTAACGGCACCAGAGGCGGTCGTTGTTAACCCGGGCTGCGACCGATCCGGTATGGAAGTCATGTTATGAATCCGCATATTTGATTTGGCAAAGTTTTTACACCGGATGCCCTTCCTGACGCAACCTTCACCATTTACCTGGGCTTGGGACCGGCACTAGGAGTACACTGGCTTGTGGGCCCCTGTGGCTGGTTGACTTACTTGCAGTTTTTTCCTACGCTGGCATAGGCTTGTTAAATCATCATGGTGTGACAGGTGCTTAAGGAGGATGGGATATCGGTCAAACATTTATTGTTACGACATTGTGATAGAGCTACAATTTGTCCACAAGAAAGTAAGAAGAGCTTAAGTATTATTTACTAAACTGAACACTGGATAGAATAAAGGAAGTGTGTATAGGAAAACAACCAAATGCAAAAGAATTTAGCCCATTGATATTTATGTGTCTTTTAAGGTAATAAATTATACAGTATAGTCAGAATCTCATAATGGAGAGGACTTCCTCTGAAACTCTACCATGAGTCAGGTATTTTGTACCTTCCTTGCAGATGCAGGAGCCATCTACAGGAGAGCAGGATGCATGATTATGGCAGGAGCAGGTGGACATGCAGCTAGGTCCATACAGACCAGGGGGACACACTGTAGCACAGTCCTCACCCTGTGGAAGAAATAATGCAAAGTCATGCAGCAAACAAGTAAATGCTGACTCTGGCAGATTGAAAATAGGAATAAAATATTCTGAAAAACTGTGGACAGAAACACAGGGAAGGTTGACTCTGCTTCTCTATTTAGCTTACTAAGCTGTTTACTTAAACCAGTCACATTGTGTCGGTATGGAGTCTGTAAAACTGAATAGATTTAAGAAAGTAGCTGAAGTTCAAAGAGAAGGACCACACTTGATCAGCCCAAGCTATCGCTTCTTAACTTCCAATTATGCGCACTATATATTCTGACAGCACCTCCTCTCAGCCACGCTTTACCTTTTGCAACCCTGCTTCACCCCATCTCTCAACGTCGCAACATCTCTGTCTCTCATTAGATTCCGTTTAGAGAATTTTTTTTTTAACTTTTCAGCATAGACAGGCAGGACTCCAAAGCTCAGGAATTCAGACTCTTCACTCATCCTTTTCCAACCAAGCAGAGTTAACTCTGTCCTCTGAAATGCCCTCAAATTTATCATTTTAGGGAAGATTATTTACAATGTAATTTATCAGCAACTATATGCATTCTTAATTCAAAACAACCTTTTTTAATCCTTTTTAATCTGGATTCATTCAAACCATAGCACAGAGACTGCTCTTCTTAAAGTAACATAAGATAATCACCTGAACAGTGATGTGTCAAAAAAATTATTTTCTAGTATTATTGGATCTCAGGGCTCCATTTGACACGGTTGACCACAAGATATTGCTGGATAGACTGGAGTAGGACTTTGTGGCATTGTGCTAAACTGGTTTGAATCATAACTTCAAGATAGAGACTACTTTGTGTCAACTGGTACTTTTGAATCTGAACAAACAAAACTGGACTTACACCTTCTGCTAAGTTGGAGTTTCCACATTTTTCTCCCTGATATATTCTCTAATGATACTTATGTATACTGAACGGAGTGTCTGTAACACAAGTAATTTCCCCCCTGATTCTGAGTTCCTCATAGGTCCATTCTTGGAGCTTTTCCATTTAATATATGCATGCTCTATCTCTCCCAGATTATCAAACATAATGCCTCTTGCCATAGTTATGCAGACACACAACTATACATATTAGTATTACCACATTACAGTCCCCTACACTCTCTCAAAAAGTGCACTGAATAAATCAATGAGTGGATGTGCCAAAAGTCCCTGCAACTGAATTCAAAAAAAGAATAAAATTATTGTTTTCAGCCCCAAAGAAAAAAGAATATTTGCCTATCTTAAAAGTATGATGATTCAGTCTTCAAATGAAGCTAGAAATCTTGGAGTAATCATGGATTCTAAACTAAATTTTGATAGCCACATAAAGATAATTACAAAGTCAGCTTATTACCATCTTAAAAACATAGTAAAAATGAAAAGATTTCTGTCAAAGGCAGATACAGAAAAAACCAGTTCACACATTCATCTTCAGCAGGTTAGACTACTGTAATAGTGTCTTTGCATGTTTTAGAAAAATTAGTTAGGCAGTTATAGCTCATTCAAAGTGCCGCTGTCAGAATTTTAACCAACACCAAAAAGGTGGAGCACATTATTCCTATTCTCAGATCATTACACTGGCTTCCTGTGCCTCAAAGGACAGATTTTAAAATAAATTTACTCATGCCTTACAGATCATCCAGAACTCATGTCATCAAGAACAGGCTTACTCTGTGTTCCCAGAATTGGAACAAAACAAAGTTAAGCAGATTTTAGTTTTTATGGTTCTCAGTTGTGGAACAAACTTTCTGGATGCTTGAGATCAGCTAAAACTGTCACTTCATTTAAATCAGGGCTCAAAATTTTAGAATTTGAAGCAGTTTATTAATAAATCGTGTCTACAACCTTCTGTTAATGTCAATGCTGTATTTGCTTTTTTAAATGCCTTCAAATTTTGATTTTCATTTTATTTTTTAATCATGCTATATTTTATCATAATTTCTAATGTGTGTGTATGTGTGTTTTTAATCTTTTTTTTTTAAGTCTTACGGAATTTTTAATCCTATGACACTCTGAATCATCTTGTATCTAAATAGTGCTACACATTAATTTGACTAGACTACTCTCTCTTTTCACTCCATTAATACATTTATGTTGTTAATTAACTTAAGTTACGTTAAGTTACTGTCCTTGCCTTGCAGCAACTTGTGGAGGATGTATTTTTTAAGCTGTATTAGATAAGTGCTTTCAAAGTCTGACACTGTTGACCCCACTCAAAGAAATCAAAACAATAACAGGATGTTAATGGCAAATAGAAAGCATTGGCAAACTGAAATTAAATAAAAGTATACTTAGAAGTTTCAAGATCCTCTTTGTAGTTTTCCCATGGATTGGATTACACTGACATTGAATAAAAGTAAAAACAGCTTGGAGTTATAAGTTTTCTTTGAAGTCAGATTTACGGATTTTTATTTGCGATGGACATTGGAGATAATAAATGGGTCAAACAAAATCAAAAAAATATATAAAATGTCTGTGTGTTCAGATTTGACTGAGTTATGGCTCACAGGAAAAGGAATGAGATTTTTGATGCAAAGCATTAGAATTCCTTCATAGCCTCCATGAACCACTGTTGCAGCTCCAGCTGTACCAGTTTGGTGAGCGAGCCAAACAAGCATGTCAAACTACAATGACTAATAACTGCAACTTTTAAGATACTCACAATGTCTCCTTTGGCACTGATGTCCTTGACACACTCACAGCAGCAATTTCAGACACAGAAAGGTAATGATAATCTTTTAATGAGTGAAAAAGTCAACATTAGGAGACTGTGGCCTGTGTTAAAACATGTACCTCCACGACATTAACCCTGCACATAATTGTGACGTCAAAGGGTCTTCCTTCCCAATGTGACCATTTGGGAATAAGGCCCGTCTCATTACTGTCATCACCCTGTGTGTCACAGTACTGTGAGTCACCAGCAGCTTTGACAAAACTGCGGTATTTGATGACCTGGTAATGAATAAAGCTGAATCATAAGTGTACTGTATATTGTGAAAATTAGGGTCAAAACATCATCCCAGCACATTAATGTCTACACCCTCAGCAGGCCAACAATGGGACTTAGCAGTTACAAGAATTACAACAGAAATTCAGTCAGAGTCAAACTAGGGAGAAAAATGGGGGAAAAACCAAACAAATGAATTCCATAGTGAAGTGCATGGACAGTATAAACAGGATCCCATGGGCATCACTTAGAGACTACCAACTTCCACTTTAATACAGTATAGTAGAGATTGACAGCCATGCTGGCAATTTTTTATTGTTGTTGCATTTGAAAGAACTATATAGTAAAGGACATGGAGTACTCTGTCTCTGTCCTCTACATCCTGCTGTCATTAGAATTTCTCCGCTTTAAAAGCTGAGCACAGCCCACCTCCACTACTCTTGTCCCTCCCTCAGCTAGAGATCACAGCCAGTCTATGGTCGCCCACACCCTTCGTTTCAAACTCTGACTTGAGTGACAGGTGACACAATGATTTAGAGTTCCAATTAGAGGCCCAGAGGAGTCCTGAGTGGCTCTTGCTTCACTCACCAGAGAGCTGGGGGATTGCTGGCTGCTCACTGCTCTCATTATCATTTTGAACTCAGTTTAAACATGAGGCAGGAGGAGATGTGCCAGTGGACGCCAGGGGCAGAACACACATCTTAAAACATCTCTCCTCCCTGTACACCACATAAAAGTGCCTGTCTGTGAATGAAATTTTTATCAATAGGTTGCAATAACCTTTGTTCTGCTGAAAATGACAGCTTCAAGACTGCTAACAATAGCAGTTCAGTTACAGTTGTTAAGTGTGGCGAGAAGTTCGACCAGCTGGGGGGGAGGGCTGGACAGATGGGGATAGGCAGGGAGGTTCAGTCTTTCTTCAGAGCACAGGCAATTTACTGGTGACTGGACTCATGGATAAAACGTCATGCAGCCACAAATGACCACATGGATTTTGCTGCCACCATGACTGCGTCGAATTCCACTTGGTTTCCCCCTCACAGTGCGGACACCAGTGGTCGGTCTGTTCTCAAGAGAGGAAAGGCAGTGCTCTCATTAGTCGACTGATTCATATTCCTTCTGAGCTGGGAAGGATAGAAGTCTGGATGTGGAGAATCATTATTAATACACGGGCTGTCAGTCCATTGCATGGGAGCAGCAGGACCTTACATAACTACACAGCCAATGGAGGCAGTAACCAGACCTGAGCTGCTGATAGTCAGTCAGGTCGTCCTTGGCCAAAGCACCAAATTCATACCTATTAGTATCTTAGTGTAATTGGAGTGCATTTTTTCCAGAAAGCCGCAAGCTGACACAACATTGATCAGGCCGGTACCCTTCGAGACTAGATGCAAGTGGCACCACTAATTACCGATCATTCTCACTCCTTAACAGTTCATCTAACTGCTGGATGAGTGACTGCAGTTTAAAATTCATGCAGCATGACTGAAAATGAACCTCTGAACCTTTTGATGAGGATAGAAATCCCTGAGAGATAAGAAAATTGTTTTCGCCACCTACAAATGCAGACCGGATTCCATTTCTAATACATTCATATTTCAGATAAAGCAATGCCAACAGATTCTGCAGAAATGTAAAATGTTACTGAGTCTACATGCTGCAGATTGCAGGGGACAATGCCTGAATAGGTAACATGTAATCACTTTGTCCCAGTCAGAAAGAGCATGTCCAATTACTAGAGCTAAATCAAGCGTGCAGGTGCTCAGTCTGCTCAAACACTTTGCTTGGTTTGCCCCCCAATGGGACTCCAGAATAAAGATGCAGTGGGGAGGCTTAGTCTTATCAGTTGTCCCCTGGGGAAGTGACTTCACTAGCAATCATAGGTGAAACACCATCATCAACCACATTTTAAAAGCTCCATGTGACAATAATCATGTGTGATGCATGTGACAATTACAAGTAGCAGCTACAAAGCTCTACCTTTCTAACAAAGTGTGTGCGTTGTTTGCACAGCAGCAGGTTTGTTAAAAGTACAAAAACTACTATGCTGCCCACCCCACACACTCACGCATTTATATATATGCGCGCGCACACACACACACACACACACGCACTCAAACACACCAATCCTCCATATGAGGTGTGTCTACTCCCATCTGACTGCCTTCTTTTCTATCCAGCTCCTGCCCTCTAGGTCTGTTTAATGGATCTGGCAGCCCTTCCCAGCAGCCGCCAAAGAGAACAGGTGGAGCAAATTAAGACACAGTCTGCGGCCCTGCTCGGTAGCTCAATTCACCACAGTGGCCCGCTGTAAGACACAGGCAATTTCCACCGAAATGTAATGTTGGCAGAAATGTACCTTTGCAGTCTCTGTTGCTCTCTAACTTCAGATTGCACGACAAGAAATACAATAGGGAAACTGATTGAAGTTACCCAACTAATTTGACAGTTGGAAAAGGAGACAATATGGCTGCACAAAAACGACTAAAAGGAAAACATATTTAGGTCAAAGATTTAATTTTCTCCCAAATGGTCCAGGAGTACAGATCTAAGCTTGCTCGCTCGCCACTGATGCTACAAGTCAAGACACATCAACTGTATTTGCAAAATGCATATGACTCATTATTAATGTCTGCACAAGGATATACCAGAGGATTTAATGTGATGAAATAGAGCACATTTATAATAACGTGATAGTAAAATGTAGCACCTTGCTCTTGACCATCTGTGTACAAAAAGCTTCTAAAGTGAAACTGGGAAACCTTCCAAAAAAACAAATTACAACCGCAATGACACAAACATTTTACAGCAGCCACAAAAAACATGAAATATAAGTCAAATCTACAATGTTCAGAACTTGGGCTAATGCAGGAGAAGGATGAGACATTTCATCGTATGTGGTATGAGACACATTCACTCAAATATAATTACTGTTTATTAGAGCTGCAGATTTTCTTTAGTATATCAAAGATTACAAGGAGTGTGGTTACAATGACAGTTAACCTTTGAGCAGTTCATGAGAAATTAATGTAACCAATAGCATAATTACAAGTGGACACTGTAATTACAGCTGTGATTAAATTAAAATTGACATGCAAGTGTCAACATATTTTAAAACACAAAGTCATGGACATTCAAGGACTGATTTTTCTAAAAAGTGTTTTAAGTGGCTTTTATATCCATACTTGTTTTTTGTGCACTTTAAGTGTTCTCTCTGCTTTTTTTACTACCTCCTTTTTGTTTGCATAACAAAACTGTAGTGCCATGTTGGCATTTTTGGCCTTTGAAACACAGAGTCAGATCTCATGAGATCAAGTAATGGTCAAATTCCAAATACATTTTTTACTACAACATTATCATGAAAGTGGCCATAGATTTGAGTACAATAAAGTAGCAGTGAATGTACATGATACTTACCATGAACCCAGGAGCACAAGTACAGGCACCTGTGATGGGATGACAGTCAGCTCCATTGGCACAGCTGCAAGACAGCATGCATCCCTCTCCATAGAATCCAGGCGGACAGGTCTCATTACAGTAAAGCCCTGTCCATCCCGCAGAGCAGGTGCATTCACCAGAAAGCGGATGGCAGCTACAACATAATGAGAAAGAAATATGGGACAATGACAGGAAGAAAAAAGGTGAGGTGAAGTTTCTGCTCTGAAAGTATCAACACTTCATTCTTGAGCAGGATCAAAGTGTGAAGTCTGCGCCAAAAGCCATTCATCCATCTATGTGTCTACGTGCTTGTTTCTGATAGATGAGGTGTCCCTTTTCTCCTTCGTTCTGTAATGACTTCTATGGCCGATGCCCAACTCCTGCTGGAATCAGAGCATTAACATTGCATTAAGTATGAATGCTGCTGAGAAATTATGAATGAAGCAAAGGTCGCGATTAAAAGCTAACTGGATGACATGGATAAGAGGTGTCCAGACTTCAGAATGAGTGCTGGCACGGAGCTAAGATGAGACAAAATTGAGTTGCAGAAATCTTTATTCATATAGAGCTGCAGGAGCCTTTGTTTCAGGGCTTGGTCAGAGTGAAGCTGCATGTGGCCTTGTACTGATGTCTTACTTACCTCACGGTGTTGGTGGTATTACAGGGGCAGTACTTGTCACAGATGAGGCCGTACAGACCTTGGGGACAGAATCTCTCTTGGCAATTAGGGCCTTTAAACCCTGTTTCGCACAGACAAGCACCATTGATATGGTGACACTTGGCTCCATTCTGGCACTCACACCTCTGGTTACACTGTGGCCCATAGGTGCCCACAGGGCAGTCATCTTGACATCTGGAAAAAAATTACAGAGCAATGATGTCTTTTGAATCCGTTCTCTAAGAAATGTCAAGTACATGGGAAGAATGAGTCAACATGATATAACATGAAATTATGGTGTTTGAAATCCTAAATCACGTTTGTACATATATTATACTAATATATACCATTTGGTTTCAAAATTAGTTGGTTGAATAAAAGACAAAAAAGAACATCTCAAGCTTTCTTTGATTATATCTTTTACAGTAGGCTTAATTTCTGTCTTTTCTGTCATTTATCTTAAAAAAAGAGGAAAACTGTGAAAAACAGTTCAATAAAATAAATGACAGGATGTCTCAGAAATCACAATGCATGTTTAATACAGCATTAGAAACATTGCAAATTGCATATGGACATGATTACATTAAGGAAATGAATATAGTTTTACATTCATTATGCCAATACTGCTCTTAGAAGGATTTTGTAAATCTGAAGCATTTAAATTTGGATTCATATTATTATTCAGTTTTCAAAGGAAAAGAAAAATGGGTAACATGTTACTTTAACCACTCCATTCAGCATTTAAAATTGCAATATAAACCTACAGTATAATAAATTTTGTATAACACACCATTGTATAGCTTCAAATATATCTAAAAGGGCAAATTCAGCTTAGGCTTAAAGCCAACTATATTTTTATTTATTTTTACTATAACGAATGTGTTTTACTGTAGTGTCAATCATTTTCTGCTTATATAGTAGACTCAGTGTGTCCACAGAAGGTTAGTTGTTAACAAATACATTAAAGAAACACAACCACAATGCAGTCTGTTATATTTATTAAACTATAACTATTACTATTTCTGTAGTGTGCCCATCCAAGTGTATTACTGAACACACACAAGAACACATAACTATAATGTTCCAAAAAGGTTTGTACACCATGTAAAATGTAAATAAAACACAATGCAATATTTCATTCACAAAACAACATAGAAAACGTATCAAATGGTGAAAGTGAGACATTTTACGCTTTCAAGAGCTCATTTTGATGGCAGCAACACACAAAAAAGTTGGGTCAAGGGCAACAAAAAGCTGGAAAAGCCAGTGGTACTAAAAAGAAACAGCTGGAGGAAAACGTTGCAAATAATTAAGTTAACTGACAACAGGCCAGTAATGTGATTGGGTATAAAAAGAGCATCGTAGAGAGGCAGAGTTGAATAATGTTCATTAATTTCAAATTGCAAGGACATGAATATTCCATAATTGACAGCATATAATATCAAAATGTGGAGACATCTCTGTGTGCAAGGGACATGGGATGCTGGTGATCTTTGGGCCCTCAGGCAGCACTGCATTGCAAACAGGCATGATTCTGTCATGCAAATCACTGCCTGGGTTCCTAAAGACTTCCAGAAATCACTGTTTGTGAACACAGTTTACTGTGCCATCCACAAATGTAGAGTAGCTGTTGAGACGAAGTGTAAAACTGCTGTGATCGAAAGTTGAAATTCTTTTTGGAATTCATAGACGCCGCATCCTCCAGACTAAATAAAAGAGGGCCTGTCTGGGTTGTTATAAGCCAGTTATCAGACAAGAATGAGGCAACATTCCTCTCCCAAAGGTCCAGCAGGGGATGCTATACAGCGGTAAGAATGGCCCTGTCCCAACTTTTTTGTTCATTCAAGATGAGCTAGTATTTTTCATAAAATAAAAAAAAGTCTAACATTTTGGGAATTGGGGTTGTATATGCTAATTTTGCAAAATGAAAATTTTGTTTAAGAATTTGAAACAAAGTGTACATCTTACATTGAAATTAAACTCTTTAGCTACTTAGTTACAACTTAAATACATTAAATTATATAGAAATATCCTTAACATAGTTTTACATTTCAGGGCTTTAATAATGAAAGTTTACTTTAAAAATAATTTCATAAATAAGACAAGGACATGTTAGGGTAGCAATAAAAGCAGGCCTCCGCTGCGAGTACTCTGCAGGGGTTAGACAAGACTCAGTAATCATCATCAACAAGAGGAATTAAAATGGGTAAAGAGTTTCTGTACATGAATTAGAGTAGATCAGAAAATGGATTTCTTCCTTCACTTAAATATACTGGCTTAAGCATGCAGTCCTGGTGGAGTTCCAGTCTCAGGAGTCTAACAAAGCTGTTACAAATAGCTCAATTACAATATAAAATGTTCAAGTTATGTTTCATGTTTAAATTACCCTAGCTTTAGTTTTATCAGAGGACATTGGTATTATTGTACTAGACACAGGAGGGTGGGGGGGTAACACAATCTTAGATTATTCCTGGCAGTTTAATTCACCTGCCACTGACAAAATGAATGAGGGCAATTTTGCAAAATAATAAAGTAAAGGAAAGGTCTTGTAAAGGAAGTGTTTCCATCCAAGAGACAATTGCTTTAGCTGAACTAATAAACCTAAGCTGCTCTGGGCTGCTCTGGCAGGGACAGGGAACTAAAAAGATCTGTGGATTTCAATGAGACCTTAATATAAGCCCATTACTTATAATTAATGAGCAGAATCCAAACAGCATGTAGCTCATGGTGAGATCAATGGATAGGCTGGGAGTGGATGAGGATGAAGGCTGAAGACATGAAACCTTGCTGGACAGCATGAAGTACAAGATTAATTAAACATACAAAACCCCTATTATAAGCTTCCAATCCAATGGACTAATGGGCATTTATAAATGCTAATTTCTCTTGAGCGTGAGAATATTGTAGGATGTCCTTTATCTTTTTAAAAGAACCGCCAGGTTTGTGCCTCATTTTGAAGTCAACAAAGAGAATGGGTCAGTGAGTGACTGTTTAATGGATAACTGCATGAAACCATCCTTTTGCATTAAAGACTAATATCAATAAATCATGCCATTGTCTGACCTGTTTTCAAATTAGGAGTGAAAAGTTTGCGGAGAATACTTCTGAAAATGCTTTTGCCTAATTATTGAGCAGTCTGTTTGTCAGCCAGAGGTGTCACCTACATACCTGCGTCCACTGAAACCAGCTGCGCACTGGCACTGCCCTGTGATGTGGTCACACATTCCGCCATTACGACAGGAACAGTCTTTGCTGCAGTTAATGCCATATTTTCCAAGAGGGCAGGGCTGGGCACAAACTGGACCCTGTGAAAACAGCCAACACAGGACCATGTGAGGCACATCAGTGACAACTAAACCTCCAAGAACATAAATGCCTATGACTAAACTGTTACACTTTATAGTTGTTTGGACAATTCAGACCTAGAGTGTGATTTACCTTTTTAGAAATTAAATTCAAGTATTACTTTAAATAAATTTGTTCACACAGTACACTACTGAAAACAATATAGCTTTTAATCTGTAAAATATTTTCACATATTATCTTCAGAAAGCTGAGTGTACAGTTTTATTTTCACATGTAAAGTCCACTATGATCAACCTCCACACTACAAATTCTTTTTTCTACCAAGGAACACACTCAGCAATCTCATTTATAGCATTTTTTTCTAAACTATAAACAATGTTCAACCATTCTCTCAAGCCTTTGCTTGTGTGACCTACCGTCCACCCGGCAGGGCAGGAACAATCTCCTGTTATGTGGTGGCACGTTCCTCCATTCTGACAGGGGCAGCGCTGTTCACACTGAGGCCCGTGACTACCGGAGGGGCAGCGCTCTCCACAACTATCAATACACAAGTCAAAAGTTTCACATAAGTAATTTGTGTTACCAGTGCATTGCATCAGCAAGAATGCACACCCACATTTTTTTCATAGAATGTGCCAAAAGATTAAATATGCCACTGGTTACTCACAAAGCCCCCGTGTACCCTGGTGCACAGATGCACTCTCCTGTCTCATGGTTGCAGGTGGCACCATTGAGACACTGGCACAGTAACTGGCATGCCTTCCCATAATAACCATGCTCACAGGGTTCCTCACAACGCCATCCCTGGTACCCATCAGTGCAGACACAGGCACCTGTGATGGGGTTACACTTAGCCCCATTTTGGCACTGGCACCGATTACTGCAGTGAGGTCCCCAGTAATCACTCTCACAACCTGTAGGCACAGAGAGAAGTGGCATCAAACACACCAGAAAAAAGGAGAACATGCATCAGAATACCCTTGAAAACATCTGAAATCTTCATAGTCACTTAGATGAAGATCACACAACATTAGTGTTCTAGGGTTAAAAACAAAAATAAAATAATAAAATTATTCATTAATGAATATTTGGAAAAACTGCATAAGTTAATCATTAGTAACAAATGGTCAAGGGAATTACTCCTCCCTAAAAATTACTTTTTATTTTAATAGTATGACAACTACTGTCTTGTGTGCTTCAAAATCTCTTTGCCTCTTTGCCTATGATATTAACATTCAGCAGTTCACAATATTGTCACAGCTTTAATACGTGTGTTTTTATCTTAATCATAGGACTTATATCCATTTTACTAAACATAAATTGTCTGAAAAGTTTAAAACCAGCAATTAACTAAACATATTATTTAAATACTATCTGTGTATCGAAAGGCTGATATTTCTTTTTCCTCTGGGCCATGGACCTCAATTAGAAACACATCAACAAATCACACTGTTGCACTTAATTTACCAAAACCACTGCATTGGCACTGTGGTTTATGGGCTGGTCCCATATATACCCACCTATGGCTGTAGCTATACTTAGTAGTGTATAAAAACAAAAAATTCTCCTGCTTGTGTAGACGTTTGCTTGAGATATGTTTTAAGAGATTATTTATCTTTTTGCAAACAAATAAATTACCTTGTGGCTGAGTACCACAGAGGTCAAACTGTAAACTTTTGAGAGGTATTACAATGAATTGTTGGTTTTGGTCTTTACAAGGATTTTTTTTCTTCACTCCTGGTTAGGCTCATATGAGAGCAGGTATGTTTACGAGAATGCCTTGAACAAAAAGCAGAAGTAAACCCTTCACAGAGCCAATACTGTCAAACAATCACTTTCACATATTCAGAGAAATGAGCATACAAAGACAGGAAGAACTCTACAATGATAAGACCTGATCAGAAATCAAAATGAGCCTGTGTTCAATGATCTTTTGCTTCAAAAACTGCTACTGTACGCTTGCACAGTGCAATTATAAGACAGCAACAATGCACAGTAAAATTAATATCTCATGTCTGTATGAGTCAGTTAAAAACTACAAGTGACTAAATAAAGCTTCTGGCTGACAAACTCCCTGCACAGACTTGTAAACATTACTGTTATCCTACTTTCCAAACAGGCTGCATAATCAAGTTAACCTCAGTAACTAAGGATAAGATAATAAGTATTTCCACATAGAATACGTCTCTTTTTTAGGCAGATTTAATATGATATTTGATATTTTCTGAAGTGTTACCTTAACATCAGGAAACCTGTCACATGAAGATGTCTTAATTGTAACACATACTGAAAATTTCATAGTTTTCTGTTTAATAAGGTAAAACTGAAGCTTTTATTTTCAACATTTTCTATCATTCAAGAAATACCAAAATCTGCCCTTACAGCTCTATGAATGAAAAATTGAAAGGTTTTCTAACATCATCCTCATCTTACAGTAATGCTGCCAAGACTGTGAGCATAATTTATATGTTGCAGTCATAATGATGTCAGTGACAGTCTACTTTTAAACCTGCATTTAAGGGGAACAGTGACATCAAAACAAACTGGTGAACATGGTCAGCACAATATCTCCTCATTATGTACTACAAAGAGGTTTCGGTTAATGTGTCTGCGCACAGTAGCCAATGCATAGGGCTGCTTAGGAACATAGATTCAATATGCATCAAATTATTGCAGTTGAAGTGCTTTAAACTTATATTGTTCATAACTGCCGGCAGAGGGCAATCCCTCTAGGTGCCAAAATTCCCTATGACCCTTCTTATCCTAAATTTATTATTTCCACCAAGGAGGTTATGATTTTGGTTTGGTTTGTTTGTCTCTATTTGTTTGTTAGCAGGATTACTCAGAAGTTACAAACGGATGTTTTTTTTTTTCTCTCAAAAACCAGAGGCGAGGCTTGACCGAACTTTGAAGTGATCAGCGTTTGAGTTGATCTGGATACAGGAGTGATAGGCAACACCAGGGAGGGGCTTGAGGTGCTGAAGCAACCTCTAAGCCACCTTAGACCCCCTTAACACTCTCTAAAATTGCCTGTGGTTTATCAATATCATTTTTAGAACACAATGCTCATTAATCAAGAATATGGCATATGGCATATGAGTTTTTAATCCCAGAATCAGAGGCTAACCTGTGTCTTCTGCTCTCCATGACCATATAATTGTGTGTAATTTTACATTCAGGGTTCTGTTTATGTGGGCAGGATAATGAATCTTACATGAGTTGAACAGCTAGAATTTTTATTTACTGCAGAATGTTGAGTGTTGCAGTGAAAACTATACTCTTGTGGCCAGCACATTAGCAGTATATCTTAAATTTAGAAGCAGTCGCTCTGAAAAGTCAAGCAAGCCACGGCACCGGGGAAGGATTCGTCAGCACTAGGAGATAGGACTGTTCAGTCATGGGGGAGGTATGCAGTCTTGGATTGCAGCTGAAAGGAAACATTTATTTCAAAAGTCTGTGACCAGTATTGATTGTCACCTCTGCCAGAGGTTTTTAGCCCGACTATAGCCCCACTGGCGGGGCGCGGAGCTGCTGCAGGTGGAGTGTGGACAACCATGTGAAAAATATGAAGAGAAACCGAAGTGAATAGATGTGATTTTTATATGAAAAAGAAAGAAGCAAATGTTTGGTGATGCTATTGTGCTGATAATATGCACTTTTTTAAAGTAATATTAAACATGGATCCTTTTTTTCTTGTTAGTGACTGATAAAATTCTGGGGTGTTGGATGTCCATTTTTGTGTGGTGGGGAGCACGAACTTTCCTCTGCTTCTGAAGTGAGGCACACCAGAAAAAATTTGAGAACCACTGGACTACTCAGTAGATAGTTGCTTGTTGAGCCTGAATAGCAGACCTCTCAGACAGAGTTGGACTCATGTTGGCCATTGTGAGTTTATGGAACCATTGAGATTTACATTACATGAGGATTGTGTTTTATTCTTTCTGTTCTTAGTCAATTAAGCCTTAACTAGCATTCATCCGAATACGAAGACTACTGGTTAGAGACCCACCAATACCTGGGTGATGCCACAATATCTATATCCATATTTTATACAGCCAATAACTATACTGACTGCAATCACACCATTTTTATATCCTAAGTAATGCCAGTCATTCAGTGTTAAATGTACAGGTTTTATGTGTTTTGGTTCAAACAGCTCTGCAATACCAAAAGCAAATGAAATTATCAAAGAGGTGCAAAACAGAGTTCTGTTAGTAGGACATGGTGGTAAAATATATAGTTTGAGGCTGAATATATGTCATGCTGACATACCACAGCAATCAGAGAAAAGTAACACCCTGACTTTAATCTGCAAAAAGGGAAGCACATGCGCAAGCTGTTCACACCTTTCAGTGACTATGAAAGAGCAAAAGCTGACTCAAAGATTAACACAAGCAACGAGTGATTTTTCATATACAGCAGTTTGGTACTTTAATGTTTTTAACACCTCTGTTCAGGTGGAACTTCAGTAGTCAGCTGTCAAAATGGTGAGCAGGAAAAAATCTTAAAGTATTTGAGATGGTAATACTATCAAACTGTTGTAACTATGTTCATAAATACTCATTTTTCAAATATTCCTCAATGCACTAACTGGCTAATTGTGTTAAACGTAGAGTAATACAGCAGTTTAATTTTAATTTAGAATAATACCTGGATAAGACAATGTTTCCTCAGTTGTGATCTGTCAGTAGTCTAAACTGGATACTTAATATAAACTTGCTGCTTTATATGAGTCATTATCAGTACAAAAGAGATACATGAGAGGATTATCTAAAACTAGTGATTCCTACATTACTGGGAACTGGTCTGTTTAGGAAAACCTCAATTAGTCTCATAAACAAGTAAACAACTGAACAACCACATTCTGCATAAAGAACAATCAGCACTGAGGTGGGGCAGTAAGCAATCTTCACTTCCAGGCAGGTAATTGTTCTTTTTGAGGTTCTAGGAATGATATAAATGAGTGATATGGCCCTATGTCTCTCCATCAGCAGCTGTATTGCCTCGCATAAAAGCCCAGCTTGAGATCCAGGCCAGCACAGCAGCCAGGATGGTGAATATTTCACTATTGATTCTCACACCAACGCAGACTCAGTTGAAAATGTAAAAACGCTGAACCCCTGCCTTGTCTGCTCACTTTGCCAGAGCTGTGATCAACCAGAATTGGATCTTAATGAACCCTGTTTCATGGTTGGCACTGAAGCCTGTTTTTCCAGGTACACAGCAGGAAGATGATCAGCCCTTCGCTGATTCGGACAGGTCTGCCCTGAAGGGGGTCCTGAAACACTGGGCTAGTGCAGTATAGCTTTTGCATTTGGACAGACTACAGGCTACATTACAGGGCTCACAATGATTTGATCTAATCTGCTCCTGGCCTCCAGTCTGGCAAGAATGAGTTCCCTGAAGGTTGAGCTGCTGCCACGCAAACGACCCTGGCACATTAAACTTGAGGGTTGTGCAGGCGGTGGTGGTAATGGATGAGCAGTTTAGCTGCAACTTGGTTCAACAGTCTATAAGCACTCATCAGAGCTTCCTCTGCTCAACAATGCTCCCTCAGCACAGCAGAAAAATAGGCAGTGTCTGTACAACTTAGAGGCATCATTACCTCTGGCCTCTGCTCAAACCTTGACCACATTATTATAGAAAGCATTTTACATTGTTACATGGATAACTCAAGATATGATATTAGTTAAAAAAAAAGGCAGAGAAAAGCAGAAATAAACCAAAATCTATCCAGTGCTTAATTTGCAGACTTTTCTGGTGCTTAGAAGCTCGACAAATGTTACCATTTGAAGTTTTAAACCTTCTTTAGCTTGCAGTTAGAGGCCTCAGCACATTGAGAGCAAAGCCCATTATCTTGCTGTCTCTCTCCTACACAGAGGTTCTGAAACTTTACCCAGTAGTCTCTCACTTCCTAACTCTGACAGCATTTAACTGTGATTAAGGAGTCAGAGTTCATGATGAGCTGCGGGCAAAAACAGAGAAATAGCAGAAGAAAGTAACATATAGCATGAAGCCTTCAGCTTCCAGAGAGAACAGCTAAATTGTGTGCAGTGATGAGGACCCCTGTGGGTTGTGGTGTGTAGGCAACAAAAACCCACAGTCTGAAAGGAGAGAAGTTGCAGTCTAACCCATTAACTGGTTTGGCCTGGGTCATTGTGCCTAACCAGAGGACACATACACCAGCCAGCCTGAACTCTCAGAGCTCATAATGTATAACAGTTAGAATGTGGGTAACCTCACACACAGGGAAAGGTCCAATCCCAGGATGCTGAGTAAAATCCCCTCTGCTGGAACAAAACTGATCACGAAAGGCTACCGGCAGGTAGTAAACTTCTGAAGGTGATGTCCAAAGAATAGGCTGAGAGAGCCATCATGGTGGTGCTGAGCTTTGAAGTATGCTCAAGAGCCTGCATAATCAGAGGCTGGCTGCAACAGGATTAAAACCAAACAGCTTTCAGCAGCTGACTGCATTCAGAAGCTCTCCTGAACTTGGCCTGTGCAGCAAAATGTTTGTCACTGTTCTCGATGAGGAGAAGAGTGTGCCACAGAAAACTGCCATAAGCTTCTCAAAGCTAAATTCAAAATCAGGGCCTGAGTCAAGCTCTTTAAACACAGAATATCTTTCACCATTCAAATGGAAGCCAAGTTTTATACTTCATTTATTCAGCTCGACAGAGGGGAAAAGCAAAACTTCAATTACAATCATAGTATAAATACTGGCTACTTGTGGTGGATGGTGCAGACGGTTGGTTTCTCCAATGCCCACTCTAACTGTAAAAGCCACATTATTGCTATTGGAATATTTGGCAGGCAGCCCGACTTCACTCCCCACTGCCTGAGTCACTCACTGTCACATAACTATTATTAACACACACTGTTGACACTTGAGGAATAACTTAACTAAAGACATTAGAAGGGAAAATGCTCTGGTTCCTGAGAGCCTTTTACTCCACGCTTACTTTTGAGCGGAGCTTGTAGCAAAGCAAAGCAGCGTGACTCATTGTCTTGATGAGTCGCCTGCATTGCCTCATGAGAAGAATGCACCTCTGAGTTTCATATTGTCTGAATCACATTTTGTTTCACTAGCTTTGTTCTTTTTTCTTCTTTCCTTGACAGATCTGAATTTTCAAATTACACTTCATGGTCAGAATTAATGCCGACAAGTCACTATTTAAAAATGGCATAAAGAGAAAGGCTTTCTTTAGACACTGTAAATGGCAAAATTATATTTTTTTAAAAAGAGAACAATGAAACAATTGTTCCTACAATGTCGCTGACACAAGAATACGTAATATTCTGCTCTTCAGTCAATATGAGCTATTTGCAAAAGGAGTAATAAAAAAAAGCTAGACTCAACATTCAGCTATTCATCACAGCTCCCTGACTCAGTGACACAGACTAACTGAGTGAGAAGCAGACAGGGCTGGGACGGGGTCTAGAGGGAAAGCGATGATTGTTGTGTAAAGTGGTAAATTTGCACTGAGTGATAAATGTCTCTGAGCTTTCTTTAACTTGGGGCTGTAAAAGCAGCCAATATGCTACAAGACAGGCCCTAGTGGCACCTCCATGTTCTGCTGACACCTATTATGCTGTTATTTATTAGTCACCAAAAAACCCAGCCATGACAAGTAAAAAGTTTAGATATATCCATGAGAGCTTGACAAATGAATTTCTAAATATACCAAAGAAACTGCCAATAGTTACGGGGGCCATTCTGCTGAATTGGAATAACAGCATGCTGCAGCCTCTGCTATTGGGCGTGTCTTTTGTCCTGCCCTAATTCATCTTAGCTGAGACCCTGTGTGTTCACATTTCCCTGGGGGGAAAGCAGCACACAACCAAGCTAACAACACAAGGACTCTGAACAGGGTTGGCTGCTCAGACAGTAATGCACCATATACTTCCTCCTGATACCACCATGCAGTTGGCGAAGAACTAACAAGATCTGACTGTTGCCTACTAGGAGCCACAAAACTAATGAGTGAATAACTTAATTCTTTTAGGACTATGCATTACTGATTAAAAAGTCTGGGCTGGCTGTTTATCCTAAGGAGGATCTGATCATTTGTCTGAGTTCTACTCTACAGGATGTTCACCTGGATCAATACAAGTGCTGCAGCCAGCTCCTCTGCAGCACAGCTCTAAAAGGGTTAACAGGATCAGTGGTCAGCCAAGATAGACAAGGCCAGGTCATTTCACGTTTTATCCTAAACAAGCACTTAAAAGTGATGCTACTAAAAAGAGCGTCCTTCACTTTCTAATAAAGCTGGCTATGTTGAGCAGTAATGCAAGCAGCCTGCAAGAGATGCTTTGCCTCATTGCAGTAAACCAGTCACTTGTTCAACAGAACCTGACACGGCTCATGAAAGCCTCTGGATCAGCAAATTGTTACACAGCCCACTGCTCCTTCCAATTAATAATTTACCCTTCACCCTGTCCAGCAGAAAACAAACCCTTTGCTCTCTTGCCACAGGACAACAAAAAAAGCAATCAGAGCAGAGGCGGACATTTATCTACAGTGCACAACAATACACAGTGACCTGAGTATAAATAAAGCTGGGATTGTAGTACTTCAAAGACATAACACACAACAGTAAATCACTCACCTGGAATAACGTGGTCCCTCCAAAAACATTGTCAACCTGACAATACCAACTGTTACCACAATTAATTTGCACATATTGATTTCCTATTTTCAATTATTAATTCTAATTAGGATGAAGTAGAATCTGCCATAGGGCAACAGCAGTCAATGTAAAGGGGTGTGCATTCAAGAGAGTTGAGACTGATGTATATTCATATAAATCCAATACAGGAACCCCCATCTCTCTCTCTCTCTCTCTCTCCATATATATACACACACACACACACACACACACACACACACACACACACACACACACCTCCAATTCAGTGAAAGTAAGTTTAACACACAAAAGGAGCTTAAGCAAAACAAAACTATATACACAGGTAGAGAACATTTTAAAAAATACTCTCAAATCTGGGGACAATTTGATGAGAAGAGGCGATACCACCCTCACAGCAGCATTCTGTCTGTAGGTAATTACGGAATTTTGGTAAACAACTGGGTAGTTAGGCTGACTATCATTACTTGTAATGAAATAAACAGGGTTTCAACTACTTTTAACAGAAACTAGTCAAAGCTGGATTAGTGTCTAAACATCGTCAACCTCTAATTTACCTGTTCATCTTGTGACATTTGCATTTTTCTTAGTGTCAGCCCTATACATCTGCTTTTTTCTGTGCTTACATATACTTTAATGCAGATTAATTCTCTATAAAGCCATTCTCACTTACTTTTTTTGGTTTTGTTGCCAGACAACATAAAAAGAACAGTGTAGTCACTGAAAAGCTGTTGAAATCCTTTATAATCACCATGTCCTTGAACAAAACCAGCACTGAAAAATATAAAGGCAACGTGTTGTTTTTTTCTCATATTATTGCTCATTTTTGGCTCATCTATATCTATTTCAGCTGACATGCAGTCGTCTGAATGTGGTGTTCCTCTCTGGAAAATCTTTGAAAAAAATACATGTTGAAATATGTGTGTCTTTGCAGAAAGGTGCTTATGTAGTTTCTACAGCAAGGTGTGTCCAAACTGTATCTAGCTTTATAACCCAAGACTAACTTCTAAACAGTCATTAAATCTAGAACCACTGTGGGAGCAGTAGGAAGAACTAGCCAACTTGGTTCTGTTTCAAGTCAACCCTACAGTATATCTCACTGATTGCCATTTTTACATTTCACCTTCTGTGTGGAGTTTGCATGTTATCCCCATGCTGGTGCAGGATTTCTCCAGCCACTGAAAAACATGCTAGGTCAATGCTTCCTATGTCAGCCCAGGATACTCTTACAAAAGAGATTCTTAATCTTAAGTGTTTCACTCCCTGGTTTAAAAAGTAAGACATGTTATTTTGGTGAATAACCAAATATTTTCAAGTCATTCAGCCTATACTAAAGAGCTGTTTATATACCTTGGTCAAAAATGAACATATTACAGTCAAATTATGGTTGTGTTTAGTAACACCAATGCTTTCAAACACTTTCACACCGCAAAGTACAGATAGTCTTCACTAAATAGGCTCCCAGTTTGTCAGGGGTAAAGGCTGGTGACTTTCATGCCATCTGGTGACCTCCTCAAAGCAACTAGGAGATATTTCTCCAGTGGCAGCCAAGCAATATAGCACCTCTGACTGTATTATTGGTTATTTCTCTGCAGGTGTCCTTCAGCCCTATTTAGGTCACTCCCTCCACTGTGTTATACAAATAAAATTACGCACAGATTGCAATTCAACTGCTATTCCACCACTTGGCAAATTGCTATGAGGCCAGGAGAAATTGAAAAAGCTGGCAAGGTCTCAGCTACCTGACAGTGACTGTGACTATGATGAAGTATCCTCCTGTTACCACTGTTGACTTTGCCAAATATCAGAGATCTCCACAGTCTCCACCCCATGCTCTGGGCCCGCCAGCTTTATAAACAGAGAGCAACCAGTGCCAATATTTCTATGAGTAACACCAACAGCCCAGCCTGCAGGATCATGTCTCTCTGAATATCTTGCTGAGAGGTTACTTCGTCTTCATGTTCTGTTTTGCTCCTCACTTAATTTTGAGATTTTGGAAGTGTATTTCTCTTCCCCCTCTCGGTGGCTTAGAGCACTGTTCACAGAAAAGTTGTGAATCCAAACAATTGTTGGCAAGTGATAGTGTTAAAACATACACAAGTTCAAAAGCACACAAATGAATCACTGTAAAACACACACATGCTATACATAAACTATAAGGACAAAAATATTGGGCCACACCTCTTAATAAATAAATTCAGGTGTTTCATTCAAGCCCCATAGCCACAAGTGTATAAAATCAAGCACCTATTGATGCAGTCTGCCTTTACAAACACTTGTGAAAGAATGGATTGTTCTAAAGAGATCACTGAATTTGAGTGTGGAATTGTAATAGGATGCCACCATTGCAACTGCTGATGAATTTTCTTTCATCCTAGAGATTCCATGCTCATCTAAAAGTGGTATTATTGCAAAGTGGAAGCATTTAGACACCACACCAACTCAGGCACAAAGTGGCAGACCACATAAAGTTACAGAGTGGTGTCACTGAGTGCTGAGGCACATAGTGCATAAAATTCACCAATGCTCTACTGACTCAACAAAAACATCAGTACAAAACTGTATGCAGGGAGATTATGTGATGGGTTTCCATGGCCAAGCAGCTGCATACAAGCCTTACAGCACCAAACATAATGTCAATCATCTGATGAAGTGGTGTAAAGGATGCCACCACTGGACTCTCGAGCAGTAGAAACATGTTCTCTGGAGTGACAAATCATGCTTTTCTATCTGGCAGTCTGATAGATGAGTCTTGGTTAGGTGAGTGTCAGGAAAATGTTACCTGCCTGACTGCACTGTGCCAGCTGAAAAGTTTGGTGCAGGAAGGATAACACAACAGAACAGTTTTTGTGGGGTTGGCTGGGGCCCCTTAGGTCCAATGAATAGAAATCCTAGCTTACCAAGACATTTTGGACAATTCTGTGCTTTCAGCTTAATAGAACAGTTTGGGGAAGGCCCTTTTCAGTTCCCGCATGACTGTGCCCCAGTGCACAAAGGTCCATAAAGGCATGAACTTTACTGGCCTGCACAGAGCTCTGACCTCAACCCCATCAAACACCTTGGGATTGAACTAGAACAGAGATTGTGAGCCTGGCACTTTCATCCAACATCAGAGTCTGACCTCACACATGCCCAGCTGGCTCAGTGGGCAAAAATTCCCACAGACACGCTGCAAAATCTTGTAGAAAGCCTTCCAAGAACAGTAGCAGCTGCTATAGCTGCAAAGGGGAGACCAACTCCACTTAAATGCCACTGGATTAAGAATGGGATGTCATAAAAGCTCCTGTAGATGTGCCCCAATACTTCTGTCCATATAGCATATAAATAATTAAATTATCTTTTAAGTGTACTTACAGATTTTTTTAAAATTTGCCTCATTTTTATGATGGTTGAGGAGGTTTAGAGCTTCATGTTAAGCTAATTGGTGTCAGTAAAATATGGCAACACTGTCTGGAGGCAGACATTTTTAGCTATTTCTACTTCTATAATCTAAACTTTGAACTGACACCAGCTCAGTCATTAGGAACTCAACTACAATCAGGAATGTATAGTGCTGTAACCCCAAGTTACAGATTACATCATAGAAGGAATTCAAATTATTGTTGGTACAAAGAATTAGCTAACTATGCCTGCCTATAAACAGAGTTGCCAGATTTTACAGACACCAATTTGAAATTGCTGGCTGTACATCTTAGAACAGTGGTTCTCAACGTTTTAATGACCAAGTGCCAACTTAGAGAGTCACTATACGACTGAAGGCAGATCAGGAAAAAATATGCACATTAAATACTCTTGGTGTTTCTAATTTCTCTGTAGACAAGATGGAGGTTTATGAAATTATTAATGTTGGATTATATTTTTTTTTCTCCAAACATTAATGAGGTGGCTTTTACAATCTTGACACAAGTCATATTTTTTTAACATTAGGAAGCCTTAGCTTGAATTGAGGAAAAATATCTAATTCTGAACTGCTCTATCACAGAAAAGTACAGTAGTGGATTCATTCCTTGTCACATTGTGGGCTGCCACTGTCCTGTGGGCTGCACTTTGAGAACCCTGATCTTACAGTAAATGTATACAACACCACAACCTGAGTTCATGCATGTCAAACAACACAATACACTGAGTCCCCCCGCCACCACACACACGCGCACGCAATCACAAGAGCTGAACTCAGAGGAAGAGACAGGTTATGACAGGAGTGAAGTGGTTATCTAAGATAAGAAATGTCTATCCTTCAACCGAAAATCATATTCTCACTCCACATTTTATCTGTGGCTAACACCTGTTGCCATAAAAACAAGTCAAATGGATACAGACAGATGAGAAGTATTCGCTTGCCAATATCCTTTTAGATCCAGGGCAGGAAAATGAAGCCACACTGTATATCCTATTTAAAAAATCACACTTTAAATGCGCAAATATGTGCACAGTCCCATGCTGACTGCAGTTTGTTGCTCTGTAAACAGTAGTGCCTCCTTCAAAACCAGAACTATTTCAGGTGGCAATTTAATCAAATTCCACAAATGCTCCTTTTCAAATCTCAACAAAAACACACTGCATTCATCCAACTAAGCAAGGCCAGAGAAAATCTGCAGGTAACTTCAGTGAATCTATTGTAATGTCTCTTTCGGTGTCCATCAATCACATCAAACTGCTCTTTAGCTTGGGGACACTTTGTATTTTGACAAGCCTCACTAGACTGAACACCCTGTGTTTAAGGCCGAAAGCCTATGTTTATGTGGCTACTGGCAGACTAGGCCCTGAACTACATGTGGCGTGGAAACCTGATCCATTTATCTTTTGGATTGTGAAGATGCATCTGACCTTGCTACCCTGAGGAAATGTTGATAAAGCTTTTTACCTCAGAATCATGGTTGATAGCATTAACTTTGCTCTGGAGCTTTTGTGTTACACACCGGCTAACAAGTGCAGACCATAGAGAGGGGTGTGGAATGCCGTGCTACACCATGTTGTGGCTTGAAATTGGAGATTTCTCAGTCGTGTTTCCTGCCAACATGTTGTAACATTTTGAGAGAGTCCATAAAGCTGCTGAAATGTGTAACTCCTTGCTGGTTTCACAACAAAATACTCTAGATTTGTCTTTGCACACCTCAGCTGTTATGATCTAAGAATGATTCTCAGCAACCAAATATGTTGAAACATCTCTGGTTGTCAGACAGTGGAAATATCTGCCATGCCTGACAAAAGGGAAGCAACATGATAAATTAGGTCAGAGATAACAAGTGTCAAGACTGTAGCTCCATCTCCACCTCTCTCTTCTTCCTCTCTCCTGGCTCCCTATTTTCTCCCTGTGCTCTCTTGTAGAGGGACCCGGTAAATACCACATGTGCATCCGGCTCTCACCTCTTACAGCTGTTGCCCATTATCGAACATGATAAGTCTGCTTTTTTTTAGCCATTTCTCTACAATTGGTTGTCATTCTTATTCCAACTGCTGCTGCTGGAGTGGTTCTTGGAGAGACAGATTGCGACTATGTGTATTTCCTCAAGTACATTTTTTTCTGCTTCTCCTTTATGACTTTACAATACTTTATGGTTGTGCTACACCACTTTGCTAGTGAAATATTTTGCTATTCAATACACTGCTTTTATCTTGGCTGGCTGTAATCACATCATATCATATTGTTGTTATTCTGAAGGACACGTACCCACAGTTTTAAGTCATGTAGTCTGCTTAGGTTCTGCTGGGATTTGCATGTATATACAGTATGACATAAAAATTACATAAAATGTATAAAATATATACATGTATATATAATATATAAAATGTATATAATGTATGTATATAATTATATGATGCAACAAAAAAGGATAATTAATATGGTGTTCAGTGATGTGAAAAGTATTATTTTGTAATGGACACCACCACCTTTATCATCATTATTAAGTTTATCTAATTTTTTATGGCAGTGTCTAACAACAAATTCTGTTCCTGCCCCACGCCATTCATCACTCAGCTTGACTACTATGACAAAATATTAGTTGAACTGAAGAATACGTCTGCCTCATTCTAACCCATCACTTTCAATAGCTGCTAAGGCAGGGCTCTAACCCTTACATGAGAAACTCCTTCCTAGTCCTTAAGTTCAACCACCAGCTGTTCACCAGGCACATGAGAGCTACTGGGAGAGAAGACACTACATGAAAGAGAGAACCAAAATTTACAAGAGTGGATGGATTACGAAAAGTTTCAGCAGTACCCAGCATTCTGAATGCTTGCAAAGCCAGATGGATATTCTCCTTCGTCAGATGATTCGCTCATGCTGGTTTTCTTAAATGTGAAGTCTCTGTCTTGTCAGTTCTGCTACATGACCAGCAACCTGGAGTCACCCTCCCTGCCTTCAAACTATGACACCTGTCACAGAAGATCATGTAATTTGGTGAAAAATCCTGACCCTCCAATGTCCTTCCAGTTTCATCTACTGTTCTTTTTACTGACTCTCACTTTCTTGTGCTGACACTTATGGTAGCCTCCCTTTGAGGAGGGAATGGTGCAGCTTGTTCCTCCTGCCCTGCCAAGCTCCATCTGTTGACCTCTGCCTGTGCTCACTCATCTCTGTAGGGTTTTTTACCTGTCTGTCGCCTCCTGATAGGAAAAAAGCTATACTTTTTGGCACTGATTAGTGCTCCCTGCCAGCATGGTTCATTCTGGACTACTGTGTATTGTTTGAAACAAACACTCTAATGAGCAAATAAATGCATCATGATCAAAGTCTCCTTGTTCCAGATGAACACGTGCAGAGGTCAGTACACCATCAGTACCCAGGGTTTAAGGTTCTAATTCTGCAGGTTTTGCCTTTTCATTCATGATTTAATTCTTCCCTTTGGCCCCACACTGCTTTTAAGTTCATCCAAGATCCTGGGACCTAGTCACATTCTCAGTTATTTCTCAATTATGCCTCTGTAGTTTACACAGTTCTGTCCTCCCAACAAAAATGAGAGTATCAGTCGTATGGCCAAAAGCAACATATGGTTAGTTTCAACTGACAAAGTGGCTCTTGTCAGTTAGGAGCAAAGGAAGAAGTAATGCTAATCATGAAGACAAAAGAAAATACAAAATAAAAACTCACTATCTGGACAGGCCAGAACCAGGGATTAAACTACTGACCTGAAAATCGAAACATGCATGCTCTACTGACTAAACACTGCCACCCAGCATGTTTTGCTTTGTGTGTGTGTTGGTAATTTAAGGTGATTTCTTCAAGATAGGAACAAAACAAAACTTCAAATATCTAAAAGCAGGGCAGGGTGTCCAGGGACTAAATAAAGAATGCTTCCAGTGTTCTTGTAAGGAAGGCATTTGATAAGAAAGAAACCTTTCTCTAAGGCAGTGATTCTCATACTGTGGGGTGGGGCCTGGCAGTCGGGCATGGCGCCACTGCGGGTGGGGGGCAGACAAACAGGTGAAAAATATGAAGTGAAATTAAGGTGGATAGATATTGTATTTTTTAAGGAAAAACAAAAACAAGCAAGAGTTTACTGAGGCTACTGTGCCGATGTTGCACACTTTTATTTAAAATTCAAAAGGGATCCGTTTTTATTATTAGTGGTTTCTAAAATTGTAGGTTGTGGAGTTGGAAATTTCTGCAGCTTCTGAAGTGAGGCATGCCAAAAACAGTTTAAGAATCACTGCTGTAAGGCAGTTACTATCATGTTTCATATTTTGTTTACCTATTTGGAAGATTTGTTGATTTAACAGCAATACACTGTATGGATAGGCAGATCACTGACAAGGAATGGCAGTAAAACTACTAAAGCATTTGAATTTTCTTTGTATTTGTATGATTGTATTTGATTTGTATTACGCCTGTTACCATGTTGCTTTATTTTATTTTAGTTTATTTTGTGTGCTCAGTTATCATCTAGCTTTAGCAAGCTTTGTAAGCAAGATGCATACAAAAATTTTTATAGGTACAAAACAGATAGCTACTCACTTCTTGAGAAGTACCACACAGCAAGCCAAATTACTTGTCTTATACAAATACGCCAAGTGATCCATTTCAGTGTCTAAAAGGAGTCAAACCTCAGGAGAAAAAAACAAAAACAAAAAACATAAGTCTTGATTTGATTCAAATGGGTGAGTAAATAAATCTTCACCTGTACAGTACTCAAAGTGGTAAAATTGTCAAAAGAGAATAAAAATTTTTTTGCACCAGGATGTAAAAATGTAAATTTCTCCTCTAAATGAGTGTGAGCATCTATGATGATTAACTGGCCTTTAAGTCCAGTCTCTAATGGTGGTTGAGGCAACTGTAGTGCATTGGCTTCTTGCTTTTAACATTTGTCTTTTGAGACCAACCTTGCCTCTGACAGCAACTGTTGATGGGAAACGATAGATAGATAGATAGATAGATAGATAGATAGATAGATAGATAGATAGATAGATAGACAGACAGATAATTTTAAGCAAGCATGTATATATAAATAATTTTTTAAGCAACTTTTGTGCAAAATGATCTTCAGTTTTATAAGTAAATGCTTTAAGTAGGGTGTTGATAGGTGAGGTCATTAGAAGCAATTAAAGTGTCCCGCAATCATCCTGCTGTTCTCCTGCTGTTTGGACTGTAGATGAGCTCAGTGGTTGAGCAGGGAGCAGGGAACCAGCATTAGCACCACGCAGAGCAGCAGCACTCTGATTTACTGTTCCCAGGGCTGGTGATTGAGGAGAGCATTACGTCACAGCTGATAGATCAGAGAGTCTTACGGCAGAGTGGAGCTCCATCAACTGCTGCTGACAGTAGCGTTAGTGCTGACAACCAGCGAAAATGGATTTATGGGGGAAAAAAAACACAGATACTCTATGCACTGACACAAAACAGCCTGAGCTTACAGGCACAAACACACACACATACACACTCACTCAATACATACAGGCCCATAATTCTTGGGGGCAAACACACACATTTAATAAGATACATGAAGACATTACTGCAAAAAACCCAGATCTGCACAACACAGATGCTCCAATAAAATGCTTACTGGCAAAGTGCTAAGCAGAAATGCTTTAAGCTGTCAATCTGCAGTATGTTTCTGTTAGTTAATGTATTTCCTATTATTTCTTCCCGGGTGGCAGTTACTGCCGCTCCGCACAAGGTTTATTCCAACAATCCAATGACATACAGGTTATAGGGACTGGAGACTTTAAACTCCTCAGAGCAGTCTTTGTTTTTAATTTGTCTCACACTGTTCTGTTCCCTATTTTACAAGTCTGAGTCTGCAGTTTTGTTTTGTTTTTTAAAATAACATTCAACTTTTCAAGGTATTTTTAAAATGTATTACCAGCTTGGGGTTCTTTGTTTTCCTTCTTCCTTTTCTACCAACAGATATAGTCATGCAAAAAAAGAAAGTCTTCATAAGACTCTATGCAGTCTTGTGAAAAACAAAGTATACCTTTACTGGTAGCATAGTAATTAAGAGGGTAAGTAGCAGCCAGATGCTGCTAATCAAATGCAATTATTTCACTGATAATCAGCAAGTGTAACTACCTCTTTAAAAGCTGAAGTTTTGGCAGTTTGCTGGTCTGGAGCATTCTGGAGTGTGTTAACACAATGACACAATTTTCCCAGGAGTGGACATCTCAGCAAAGTCTACCTAGAGTAAGATTGGGTATTGCTCAGAGAAACTGCAAAAACCCAAGAGTTATATCTCAAACTCTACAGGCCTTAGTTAAATGGTAAAGTTCATGACAGTGCAATTAAAAAAAGACTGCACAAGTATGGCTTTTTTGGAAGAGTTCCCAGGACCAAGACTATTCTCTCTAACAAGAGGACAACAACACAACTTAGGTTTGCAAAGCTGTATCTGTACAGACCACAAGACGTCTGGAACAATGTCCTTTGGACAGATGAGATCAAAGTGGACAAGTTTGGCCATAATGCAAAATGTCACGTTTGGTGAAAATCAAACAGAGCATATGAGCACAAACATCTCATACCAACTGTTAAGCACAGTGGTGGAGGGGTGATGATTTAGGCTTATGTTGCAACTACTGGACCTGGGCATCTTGCAATCATCAAGTTGACCATACACTACTCTGTATACCAAAGAGTAAAATATGAGGCCATCTGTCCGACAGCTAAAGCTTGACCAAAATGGGGTAATGCTACAAGACAATGATCCCAATCATGCCAGCAAATCTACAACAGAACGACCAAAATAGAAAAAAAAAAATTATTTTTTTTCAGCGGCAATCGGGTTGAAGCTTCGACCAGATCAAAATGCCATGGTGGGACCTGAAGAGAACTGTGCATAAACAAATGTGTGCAAATCTCAATGAACAGAAGCAACACTGTAAAAAAAAAACGTAGGCCAAAATTCCTCCACATCAGTCTGTGAGAGAATGATAAAGTCATACAGAAAATTATTCCTTCAAGTTATTGCTGCTAAAGGTGGTTCTACAAGCTACTGAATCATGGGGTGTATTTAGTTTTTCATAACACTGCACGGAGTCCTGTGAAAATCTTCTATTTTAGCTTCCATGACTATTGCTTTTTGTATAATTTTTGTTGATGATGTAGCACAGATGTACATACAAAATTATCATAACTTCTATATAACAGCCTATAAAAAAATGATTGCTCATCATCTGTGATGTAACACCTAAAGTGTTCTGACCATACTTCAGGTATGAATCCTATAGATCAGTCATATTACTTATGTTTTTAATACTGTTCTTAATATTTGAGACATTTTAAGTTCTTTCTTTTTCTTATAAAGCCGCATGTAATGGAGAATAGACAAGTTCCATATCATGTCATTTGAGAAAGGTAAGAGAAAGAACCTTTGGCTGCTTCCTGTTACAAAGATGAGTAATTATGTTTTTTTATGTGTTTTTTTGTTTGTTTGATTTTTTTAGATTAATACACTTCTTGGGCAACACATAGACCTTCTTCTGCTCTCTCCAAAAGTTGTACCACTGCCTGGTTTAAATGTCGTTTAGCCAATATTACTCACATTGGGCGCGAGAACTGAGCAAGTTAGAGCACAACAGAAGCATGCTGCCCTATATTTCTGTTACACATCTCTGTTTCCATGACATTTAATTTAGTAGCTTAGTAATTTGGAGAGAAGTTTTGGATTGTTAGAATTTGTAGCTTCCCATGCTGTTATGCTGTTAGCCTGTGATGCTTTGTGTACAGTGATGCAACTATTTATAGAGGTCTTCCCAATAGATGACTGAAGATTAAACACATTGTGTTTAATTGTGATCTCAAAGAAGACTGTCAAACATCAGTTTGATATTGATACACCACATCAAATTATATCTTATGTTAAAAGTAATAGAGGCCCTCCTGTACTGCTTTTTAGGTATGTGATCAACTGAAAACATATGCTAGGATGGCTAGATCACTGCACATATGCTTCATCCTAATGCATGAACTCACATCCCACCACTCAGAGATGGTGCATGGTTTATTTAAAAGATACCTGTAAATCTGAAACTTTCATTTTATGGAAGCCAGAGGCTATAGTTACATAATGGCTAAGTGTACTGAATAAATGCATGGTTTAGGTACAGTTATTAAAAAGAAATGGCCGTTTTTAGACTTTAGAAAGGGCTTATAGCACTAAAAGGCACTTTCATGATTTGCACATATAACATGCTGTTAAAAAGATTAAATGAATCATGCAGGATGCTATATGCAGTTTTTACATATTAACTGTAATCAATATCACATTAGTGATAGAAATCAAAACATTATAACTTTATTTAATCAAATAAGACAATTTTCCTATGATTTACAATGTGATGAGTGTTTATCCTACCCAGCAACAGCAGCAGTGGCGTGAGCACTATAGGCCCTGCATACCAACTGCTTAACAACACAAATGCAAATGTGACCTTTAATATTAGAAACAAAATCATGAATGAGATTCAAATTCAATAGCTGGCAGAAGCATATTCTCCATATCCACGAAAGGAACCTACAGCTTCCACTCTCTTAGTGGTGTAGGTTAACTGAAGTTATCCCCTTTGAGAAATACAAACGGGTCACAAACTCAACAAAGGAAGACAAAAGTAGAAGAGTAGACGGATACTAGTGCAGTGGTCTGCTGCCGAGCAAACTGGCTGCCTTTGTGTTGTTTCTACTGACTAACTCAGTTGAAAAGAAGACTCCTTAAAGCACCTCGATTCACTAGAACCTCTGTCACAACAGCCAATTACATACACATACACACACACACACACACACACATATATATATATAGTTCACACAAAGAGAGGAGGGGGGGGGTTAGTGCAGATATAAATGAAAATGTGTTAAAATCAGTGCATTTACAAAGAAAGCTACAAATAAAGGATCATGGTTGATATGTGGTTGTACACTGGGGGATAAGCGATTGCCAATGTTAACATTGTTACTTACCGGATGCATAAAATTCCTGTGTTACAAAATGTTTATAACATTGGTATAACAGTGGCAGAATTTTTTTCTTAAAAAGGTGGAACTATAATTTTTTTTATGCAATAATTAGATTGTTTTTGCTTTCAACTCATTCAGTAACATGCTGTATCTGAATTGAGAGTGCAAACTTTGCATCAAACCCAGAGGTGAGAGAATCTCAGCCTTCTTAAAGACAGGCTCACTATTCTATACCCTGCTGGCTGGTTTACAATCTAACGATGCATCAAATTTTATAAGCCCATCAAACATCCCATGTGTAAAATCTTATTCTGCATAGTTACTGGTTATTGGCAGGACCACACTGCCTTCAGATAAAAGTGATTCATCAAAACCTCCAAATTAAAGAGGTTAGAATTAAAGAATTAAAATATGAAGTTTAGAAAGAATGGAAAACTTGAAGCTAATTACTAGAAAATCACACATATACTGCAATTCTTATACTATTATTACTAGCCCTGATGAGTATTTGGACACCTGAAACTCCAAACGTCCATGAGGTCCATGAGGTAATTTCAAAAAATGTGTACATGGAAAATTAATGTCTGGACACATTTAAACGAATATTTCTGTTAAAATATACACTGCTCAAAAAAATTAAAGGAACACTTTTTAATCAGAGTATTAGAGTCAATTAAACATCTGGCTAGTTAAGTGCTTTGGTGTTAATGAAATCAACAATGGGTGCACGACTATTTTTTCACTAGTTTTGCATTTCGCTAGGGTCAGTGTCACTGCTGGTAGAATAGGTTCATACCTGGACTCTACAGAGATTGGACAGGTAGTCCAACTCCTCTAGGATGGCACATCAATACTGTATGTGCCACTGCAAGAAGGTTTGCTGTGTCTCCCAGCACAGTCTTGAGAGCATGGAGGAGATTCCAGGAGAGCAGCAGATACTCTAGAAGAGCTGGACAGGGCCATAGAAGGTCCTTAATCCATCATCAGTGCCAGTATTTAACCTCCAGCAGGCCACTGGTGTAAATGTCTCTGATCAAACAATCAGAAACAGACTTCATGAGAGTGGCCTGAGGTTCAGATGTCATCTAGTGGTCCTGTGCTCACTGCCCGGCACCGTGGCAAACTGGCAAACTGGCATTTGCCATAGAATACCAGAATTGGCAGGTCCGCCACTGACACCCTGTGCTTTTCACAGATGAAAGCAGGTTCACGCTGAGCACACGTGACTGACATGAAACGGTCTGGAGAAGCCATGGAGAATGTTATGATGTGTGTAACATCATTCAGCACGGCCAGTTTGGTGGTGGGTCAGTGACAGTCTGAGGAGGCATATCCATGGAGGGACGCACAGACCTCTTTAGGCTAGACAACAGGACCCTGACTGTCATTAGGTATTGGGATGAAATCCTTGGACCCATTGTCAGATCCTACGCTGGTGCAGTGGGTCCTGGGTTCCTCCTGGTACACAACAATGCCCAGCCTCATGTGGTGAGAGTGTGCAGGCAGTTCCTGGAGGATGAAGGAATTGATACCACTGACTGGCCCCTATGCTTGCCTGACCTCAATCCAATAAAACACACTAGAACACATCTGGGATATTATGTTTCAGTTTACCACCAGGTTGCACCTCAGACTGTCCAGGAGCTCAGTGATGCCCTGGTCCAGATCTGGGAGGAGAACCCCAAGGACACCATTCGTCATCTCATTAGAAGCATGCCCCAACATTGTCAGGCATGCAAAGAAGCCCATGGGGGCCGTATAAACTACTGAGTACCATTTCGAGTTGCTGCAATGAAATTTCAGCAAAATGGACCAGCTTGCCATATCATTTTTTCACTTTGGTTTTCGGGCTGTCTTTGAATTCAGCCCTCCATAGGTTGATATTTTTCATTTCATCATCAAACAATGTGGCATCCTTTCATTTCTAATACATTACCTAGTTCATATCAGTATAGATATCCACCATTTTTCCCATTGAGATCTGATGTGTTTTTAAAGTGTTCCTTTAATTTTTTGAGCAATGTATTTTTTAAAAAAGTGTTTACAATTAAGAGCATGAACATGCTCCCCTAAATGGCAGTGTTTTTAGATAAGTTGTGACTGTCAAGCTAGTGTAAGGTGTCCATTCCTGACTTGATGAACCACCCAAGTTACTCTCCTAAGAGCACTTGGATGAACTTAAGGGTTATTTACTTTATGCATACACTGTAAACTGTTTAGTTAAGAGCTACTGCAGACACAGGCAAGTACTGTTTGCTTGCACATTAAAAAAAGAATTAGTGTGACTTGTGAGTGAGAACAAAAAGTACACAGCATGATCCAGAAAGATCAGAAGCAGGCTTGACTGTATGATTGTGTCTAAAAATTACATTTCAATTCACAGACTTTATAAGTCCATATGTAGATGCACACAGAGACCCAGCAGAAACCATTCAAGCGCAAAGAATGAAATTACAAATAAAAAAAACCCAGTGGACATGAAGCCAACATTTTTTGATGAAACCAAAATTAATCTAAAATTATGTGATGTTTGTGTGCAGAAAGCTAGATAAAGCAGGAAGGTGGGAACATCAGACGTTGGGCCTGTTTTTCCTGCAATGGTGCGGGTAAACTTGTATTTACTGGTGGAAAATTTGTACTTAAGTATTTTTAGTTACAAACTTAAAGAAATCAGAAAACAAATAACTCAAGCGACAGAAATAGATCATACAAGATTATAATGATCTGAAACACACTAGCTGCCTGTTAAGATAATATTTTGCCCAACAGAAACTCAAATCTGAAAAAGGCCCTCATAGATCTTGATCTAAATCTTACAGAGCTTTATGGAACAATATAGAGTTTAAAAAAAATTTAAGCTTCGAAGCAAGGGTGGATGAACAGAAAAGCTGGCTGAAACATGGGGAAAACTGGTTAAATCCATGTCAAAAACATTAAATGTGATTTTTGCTGAACCGATTATCTAGTGTCAATATATTTTGGCATATTCTGTATGTGCTATCTTTATATTTACCGCAATGCTTGAGTTTTTGTTATATTTCTTAATGGTCCTTAGATGTTCTGTGGGCCACTGTACATACCAACACATTAATTTTTTTTAATATTAAAAGTATTTTCTACCATGCCTATAATTAATCTCTTCTTTCGCAATTCCTTATCTATTAAAAACACTTGTAGGCACACTGTAAAAAAAAAAGTACAGACACACATGCATTTTTTCTCAACAAGACTTCTGTGCTGCTCAATGTACAAAATGTAATTGAGATATGTTTTGGAGGAGCTAGTTACATTTCCAATTAGCTGCACAGCTGCAGAGCAGGAGAGATAAAGGAGTCCCTTCAATTTCCTTTAATCAGATGTTAGAACACAAAGGCTCAGATAAGGATTATTTCTAAGACAATTGAGTGATGACAGGCTTTGCAGCATGGTGTGCGCTTATTAACAGTAATCTATAGACTTCCTGAGGGCTTTAGAGTAGGGTGCCTTATATGGCACCCTAAAAAAATCATGGAAGGTGAAAACTTACAAATATCTACTACTCTGAACCCACAGCTTCAGTTACATAAAGAGATAATCTTTTCAGTTTTGCATATTCACACATAAAGCAGAAATTACAGTCTCTCAAGGTTGCTGCCTCTTGTTTTGCCTTGAGCAAACTCTTTTCCATCCCATCCAGGCTGGGAGTGATGAGCCCTGTTATCCAGATTGAGGTGAGAGAAGGGGTTGGTCTCCTGCCTCTAGCACCATCTGCTGCAAAGGGCCACTTTTAGACATGCTGAATAGACAATACTGTACTTGCAAACACAGGTGGTGATTATCAGAGCCATGACATCATCAATACAGACAGAGCAGAGGGATACTCAGCTCTTTTAGCGATGACTAGATAAAGCTTCTTTCTTGAATGACTGGAAACCTGTTTTAAATCCAGCAGTCCAACATCTGATCACACTGTGCTGATCTAAGTAGGTCATTTAGGTTGGTACTTCTGGAAATACCCACAGATGCTCTTTGTTTACCAAGGGCACTTGTTTCTGTTAAATGTGGCATGCTACTACATCATGCATGGTCTTCCTCAGAGTTCTAAACTTAGTTTATGAATTTTCATAACTTTGCTTTTCATGCTAGCACAGATGATTTTAAAATATTACAGCTTGAATGTGCAGTTACTAAAAAGCAATTAAAGTTTAAAGCAACAAAAAAAATGCTTATTAAAAAAGGGCCAGTTTAAGGGGGTTTAAAATTTAGAACAATAATAAAATACTGAGGCTTATGTCAAAAAGCTTGTGTATCATGATACACAATGATTTTACTGCTGGTTTGCCAAGACTCCACAAATGTCTTTGTCAGCACTCAGGTTGAATGGCTTTGGAAAGAAGTTCTTCCAATCCTGTACTGAGGGAGGATTCTATTACTTCTCATTTTTTCTATTACTTTTCACACCTACTTCAGGTTATGCTTGGCCAGCAGTCTGAGAAAGAAGCTGTCTGACCTACCTGAAATGCGTGTGAAATGTGTGGTCAGAAATCAAAAATCAGAAATCAGAAACTTTATTGCCATTATACCTAAGTACAACGAAATTGCATGCAGCCTCCAGTGCAAGAGAGTAGAGCCATACTAGAGCAATTCTAATTAGTCTACTAAACAATTTTCTATGTACAAAGATAAAAAGAGAAATTTCAAATAAATAATACACACACAAACACACACACACACACACACACACACACACACACACACACACACACACACACATCTGTGTGCAAAAAAGAGTTTGTATCATACACTTAATAGACAAGAAGTAACTTATAGCCAAGAATTTTTACACTGAGTATTTTGATTGCACCATGTACCATGTATATGTACATACTATTCTGATTGCAAAGTTGCACATGTTTACACAGCATCACGTAGTGCTATTTAGAACAACTTTAAAAACTTGTGCCGGACCCTTCCTCCAAATAGTTGCTAGAGCATTGTATATACAAATCAGTCTTAAAATTAGGTGTAATAACATTTTATTTCCTATTATTAATTGCTATATTTATTACTACCTGGAACAGCAGGAAATGCATTTCTATCTATCTATCTATCTATCTATCTATCTATCCATCCATCCATCCATCCATCCATCCATCCATCCATCCATCTATCTGCGTGTGTGTGTGTGTGTGTGAGTGTGTGTGTATCAATCAGAGAAAGCACATTGCACACACACACATTACATTCTGCTGCCCCTGTAGTTGACAGAACTGATTTTAAACTTTTACAGTGATTTTGTAAGGCTTTCAAGTGTTTAGCATCTCCATAATGAAATGACTTAAACACTAGCAAATGCATGTGTAAATTTCCATATTTCAACAATTTCATAATGTTTCAAAATTATGAACTACTGTTTCCATAATAATACACAATAAAGCATTCAATACTTAGTATGTGTTAAAAACGTCATCCTCACACTGGCTTATACTAGAAACAGCCTGCGCCTGGAGAGAGAAAAATGTCTTTTGAGCTATTAGATCAGAGCAGCAGCCCAACCTTTGAACCTAAAAACGAGAGAAAGCCAGCCTCAGAGGGAGGGGGCTATTGACTGAGGGGAGAGGCAGGGCTGCGGTAAGTGGGATCTGAGGTGGGAGTTTCCGTGTCAGCGGGCTCATCTTACAGCCTCCCTGATGGACGACGGTGATGTCCCCCAGGGTCCAGATGGGATTCAGTGGTCAGCTCGGTGACAGCTGGTGAAGGGTGGTCAGGGCTCATGCATAATGGAGGCACAGCAGACCACACCACAACCTGACTGCTGCACTGATGTGGAAGTAGTTCCATCTCAGTGTCAATACTGCAGGGTTACTGGAATATTAACTGCTGTCTAAACTCTACTATCAGAAGAGGCGTTTTGCATTAATTTAATTTCAATATTTTTCAAACCCAGCAGAGTGTTTCAGTCAAAGTGCTGACTGATATTTGTCTCTTAGTAACAACATCTCAGTTTTTCTCATTTTTATTGTATGGCCAGTCCATATGGGGCATGACATAATCAAAGGGAAATGGGGTAAGATACAACCAGGCAGGTGATAAGAAAGAATCCAGCAGTTTATCCAGCTTTTGAAAATCACTTATTTAAAAAAATCACACTGAAACTGAAAGTGAGCACATCCAAAATGCATAAAAGTGTGTGCACACATTTATGGTAAGTATGATTGAGAAAAAACTACAGAACAACACTCATATTATATAAACATATTATAATATATACATGGAGATTCTGTTAGATAAGAAGTGGATGTTTCACATCAGGGCAACATTAGCATTCACTGCAAGTTGTGTTTGTGTCCACATGATAAATCTAAGTCCAATATGCACTCTCTCTTTGCATGTCCCCTAACTCCAGAGAGAAACATCTGAGTGTTTTAGGAGTGAAATGGTCCACTTCGTTCACCAGCAAGTTGCTAACGTTGTCTCTCTGCCATCTGGTGCTGAGCAGGTAATGCAAAGTGCATTTATCAGAGCTATAAACTGAAAACAGCTCCCTGCTCTTGCAGAAAACCACGACTATGAGCCAAAATAGTAAAGCTGCAGCTATAAAACTGAAACAATGAGCTGAGAGACTCTAAAATACTTTGTGGAGTCATTACAGGAACCGCAGAAAAAATGCTATATTTCCCTGTGGGTTCGTCACCACAGGTGAAATAGTCAGTTGACCTACCGTAAATACAAAACTCTTGATTCCAGAACGTTTAGGTAGATTGGATTACATGTGGGAAACTACGCTAAGGTATGTGCATGTGTTTTACTTAGTTTTAAGATGTACTATCCCACACTGGAGAGGAAATCAAGTCATGGCTCTCTGTATTTCCACCTAGCCAACAAAAAGCTAAAAATGACCTTAAAGCTGCAGTGTGGCAGTGTATAACCAACAGGGTAAAGAATGATTTAGCTTTAAGCTGCCGGTTCAGTAGCTTAAAGGGGTTTTTAAGCTACTGAATCAAGAAACTGAGTCTTTCATCAGGACACAAAGTGGACAACACCAATAAGACAAAAGACATCAGCATCAGAAATGGGAAATTTGGATCCTAATGCTCAGTAGGCTGTGCGTATTTGCGTAGCAAACATTTTGACTGATAGACTACAAATCCAAATGATACAGGATATTCAGTTTCTATGAGCTGAGCTAAAGCATTTTGACAGCAGTAATGTGGATGATTCAAAAAGCTGTTAGTAACATTATTATGTTTCAAATGGCCTTAGCCAACACCTATAGACTGCAAACATATGACTAACGTTAGCTTTCCCACTGTCATGATAAAGGATCTCTTAACTGTAAGAAAGCTACTATTTTTCACTAACTGTTCTCCCCTCCAGTGTGCATGGTTTTGAGCTCTGTCTTTATGTTTCTTTCTATTTTTTTGCGAAATTTATTTTCACTTTAGGACATTATGAGCTCTAGGTTTCACCTGGCTGCAAGATGAGGAGAAATTAAAACTTATCTTTGATTGATGTTACAGTTTGAATAATATATTTCCCCATCTCCCATTTTCTCTTCCAAATCAGTTTAGCTGTCCTGGGGGGTTTGTTTAAACCCTGTCTGATTAGCTGATGGCTCATGCACATTCCCCTGTTGGGCTTCTTTTTCATGATGCATATCCATATCTTGACAATGACATTTAGCAAAACTAAGACCAAGTGCAACAGGAAGTGCAACCTTACTAGATAAAGCTTTCTGGGTGTGAGCGGTATAATTCCTATCATAGCTTCCTATTTCAAGCACCCGCAAGTCCTCACTTGTCAGTGTGTTGAGAAATCAGCGCTACTAGCCATTCTCTTGTCAACGGACTCACGGCAGTACATCACCTCAATCAGTCATCCCAGCCCTTGTAGGCAGCCACCACTACTAGCGATCAGACCCCCATCCCCGATACAGAAGCAGGAAAGTGCTTACCTAGGAGAAAAAGACAGAGAGGACATTAAATCAGTGAGCATAATATTCTAGTGAGCACTAGACTTGCTTTCACAGATTAGCCAATCTCTTCTCGGCACAGTGCACTGCCACAGAGTTTTAACCCTCTCCACCTCCAATTGAAATGGAGAGAGGGGAGATTATCCCATATATTCTGGTGCTCAGCATTTTATAATGTGTCTAAAAGCAGGTAGTTACAAAGGTCAATACACAAGTGTTTCAAGTGTACTTAATCAAAAATCACAATGAAAATTTTAACCAAATATGAAGCCAATATTGAAGATCTGCCATCTTATGCTTTTTGAATATTCAACAGAGCAAAAATCCAGTAAAAGAAAGGAAGAGAAAAAAAAGTTTGGGGGAATTTGTGCTCTAGTTTGAGAGGGATTGAACCCTGTATTCAGTCCAAAGGCCTGTGTGAAGTGTTTTTCACTCGGCTCGATCAAAAGACAAGGATGTCTTCCAACGCCGGATGTTACATCACACAGCTTGATTCTTCACACTCTCTTATCCATTTCTCTGCTTATTTGTACCCTTTTAATTCCAGGGATCTCACAACCCCTTCACCAAGCCAAGCAGGCACACAAACAAGGCAAATGAACAATCAGAGGACGGAAGCTGCACAACTTCTGAGAGAAAATAAATGGAGATGCATGTAGTGTGTGTGAAAGACTTCAGAGAACTGGATGTTGATCAATCAAGTACCTGCTATTGACACAATGTAATGGGGAAAACAAATAAAGGGCAATCATTTAATATGAGTCCTAAAGATATTAAAATGACAGATAATATTTTACAATAACACCCAAGCAACATTTATAAGCAGCATCCACATTAGTAAAAAATTAGTTATAACAAGCTATATTGCAGTTTTGCTGTTTTTTTTATTTTGCCAATATGTTTATTGTCTTTTTCAAAATTTTTTTCACAAACACATCACATATACACATTACACACACAAACTGC
>VUQH01082094.1:9773-26479 GCA_015106775.1 Etroplus canarensis | reverse complement strand
GTTTGGTCAGAGACGTTCACACCAGTGTCCTGCTGGAGGACATTTTGTAGGACTCTGGCAGTGCTCATCCTGTTCCTCCTTACACAAAGGAGCAGATACTGGTCCTGCTGATGGGTTAAGGACCTCCTACAGTCCTGTCCAGCTCTCCTAGAGTAACTGTCTCTCCTGGAATCTCCTCCATGCTCTTGAGACTGTTCTTGAGACACAGCAAACCTTCTGGCAATGTCACGTATTGATGAGCCATCCTGGAGGAGTTGGACTACCTGTGTAACCTCTGTAGGGTCCAGGTATGACCTCATGCTACCAGTAGTGACACTGACCCTAGCTAAATGTAAAACTAGTGATGAAACAGTCAGAAAAGATGAGGAGGAAAAATGTCCGTGTCCTCCACCTGTAAAACCATTCCTGTTTTGGGGGTGGTCTCATTGTTGCCCCTCTAGGTCACCTGTTGTTGATTTCATGATTAACAACCCTCTGATACTTACTGACCACATCAATATCACACAAGTTTAACTCACTTCATGCTGCACTCTGAATAAAAAGTGTTCCTTTATTTTTTGAGGAGTGTGATGTAATGAAATTTACAGAGAGCCGTTTCTCTTATTCAGACAAGCCTTACTATTTAGATTCGGTGGTCAACGTGGTCCTAAAAACTGTCTGTTTTGTGATTTTTGATAGCATCAGTTAACATTTCCTTTGATGCAGGTACGATGTCATTTTTTAGCAACTCATATTCTGTTTAGCTGATTCTTATTCTTTCGTCAGTAATTTAAAGTGCTATTTTAATGAATAATTTGATCTGGGTCAGCAAATTAAAACTGAAGGTAGGATTTACTGCAGTACTGCATTAGTGTTGGCTGGAGAGATTTAATAAAGTAATATTTTTTATGTCATTTTACAAGCTATTTTTCAACCAAAGCTGTTCGGGCAAATAGCTACTTCCCACAGTCAGTGAATAGTGTGGCTTTCTGTTCCTCTTTCAATTACACTGTATTCTGTACAAACCTGAATAAAGGCCTTTCTATGCCTCAGTGAGCGCTCACACCATATTAATTATAACAGCATACTCCAACCTGATCAGTGCATTAGAGGCTCACTGATTCATTACTGAGTCTCAGTCCTCATTAGCATCACCAGAATGCAGGATGTGGACATGATAATTCCTATAGGACCTTCAGTGAGTTCCAGTGTGTCTGTGTTTCAACATGGTTTCATACTGAGCATTGCACATCCTACTCTTTACACTGCTGGGTGAAAACATGAAGTGGAGTAAAATTATAACATAATAAATTGTCTTCTACTGTGCAATATTTATTATAGTAAAAACTTCCTTATTATTCATGTAAGGACTAAAAGCTATCTTAAGTATGTACAAGCTATCATACCATTCATATTTTAGAACTATCAAATACTGCAAAACTGGTAGTATTGCTAAAAAAATAAATAAATAAAACCACTGAGGATTTGTTCGAGCTTGGACATGATGGTGACAGGATGGGCTCTGAAAAGAAAGCACCATTTGGGTCAACAGGAGGGAGCTTCTGATGTTTGAGAGTTTGATGAGGTTTCACTTCTGAAGTCATTATCATCATTATTATAGATCCTCCTTTTTACATTTTTTAAGGCAGAATAAAGAGCCACACTGTCATCCCCTCAGTTCATTTTGCTATGATCTGCTGGTTGAGATATTACTGAAATGATCGTTTTCCTTTCACAAAACATCAGGGGAAGTTTTAAATTATCTTTGACCAGTGAGCAGCCAGATGTCACAATTTTACTTTCATGGAAAATGACAAAAGAAGGGCACGTAAGAAAAACTCAGTTTCAGTAAGTTATATTGTCCGATTAGCACTGGCTCAATAAAAACAGAGGGAATAAAGACAACACACACTTTCTATTTCAATAATAAACTGGTACGTACAGCACATAGCACTTTTCTACTCTAACTGAGCGCTTAACTGGGATAGCTTATTAGTCTGGCTGAGTTGCTTGGCCTCCTCCTTTCAGCCTGTAGTTATGTTAACCAACAGGATTTTTACCAATCTATCAGCTGAGATTACACTGCACTCACCAAGTTTATTGCTGACAAGCTCAGAAGCATCGACAAAATCCAAGACAGATTAAAAAAGTTTCACACACATGAAGTTTTCGTGCCAAAGGTCACAGTTTCCCCCCAAGGTGGCTGTCCAACAAGCATTTTAATATGGGTAATCATTCTGGTATGGAACTTCATGTTCTCTCAGATAAGCCTGATTATCTCAAAGCTGTTTCATAATCAGATCTGATAGACAGACTATTTTGCATTTTGCTTTAAGCTCAGTTTTTGACCAAAATTTGTCGTTCTTTAGTCAAGGACTGGCATTGATATAAACTTCTAGCCTTACTGTCACTTTTTGTCAACAAAAATGAACAGTTTTTAAGTTTGTACAGTCACAAAGCTTTCCTGGTGCATAACTGACATCACAATGAATGCACAGACTGGTTCTACACAGTATTAACCTCCACCAGGTCATCAGTGGCCTGTTTAAAGTTGGAGCGAGGGAATTATGGTTACTGCTCAATGTGGACTTTTAAAAGACCTAAATAAAAATGTTATAACTGAAAAAAGAGGAAGAAGATTTAATTTAAAAAGAAAGTCTAATATTTTCTGAAACTCTGTGAACCCTAACACTAACCCTAACCCCAGGTGTTCCACAGGCAGGTCTTAACACTGGGCTGATCATAGATTTTCTTTTTCACAGCTGTTTTCCAGTGCAATACAGGCTCTTCATGCATCCTGTCTGTACTTAAATTAAGCATTTTCCAATCTGGCTAAATTATTTGCTTGTTTTGAAGGTCTAAGTTTGCAGCATTCGACTTGGTGAGCACAATGCTATTTGTGTCGATACAATCAAGAGTAGTGTAGCCCAAGTTACAGTTAGTCCAGAAACTGTCGAAAGTCTTTGAAGACTGAGTTCACTGCGTGGTGATGACATGATTGGCTATTTTAAAAATTACTTGCTGTAGCAGGCACACTATTAGTGCTTATAGCTCTCCTGGTAGAACGCAATGAAAGAGAATTAACTAAACAACAATAAATATCATCTGACCCAGGAATGACTTCATCACAATTATTAATATACCATCCTTTTCTAAATTTAAATTGTGCAAATCTCTGTAGAGTGCAATCAACAAATACCTGACATGTCATTCCACTAATCCTCTCCCTGAAAATATGATTACAGGACAACACCATGAAGTTCAATGGGATCCTTCACGACAGTAAAACAGTGTCTTCTTAAACCAAGCTGCATAAAGTGCAAAGTTCTCATATTAGAGCCCTGGCTCAACCACCAGGAAGTCAATGTGGTCCTTCTCTTTAGTCTTGAAGGCCTCAGCAATGATCCTGGCAGCATCTTTGTGTTCCCGACCTCGCAGGGAGATGCCGTTGACCTCCAGAATGACCTGGCCCACCTTTAGCTGACCACAGTTATGAGCCGAGCCTCCTTTCTGTGAGCAGAGACATAAGGGGGAAAAGGAGAGGAGATGTAGTTAGAAAGATGAAGGTGTTCATGGACAGAGGAGTGGTGATTAGTCGGAGCCCTGTGTTACAGTTCAGTCCATGGCAGCTTTCTACAGCTTGATAGAAACTACGACTGAATCTCCTTTTATTCTTCAGTATTTACTTCAGGTGTTATGAGGCCTTAGTGAGGACAATAATGACATGCGTTTGCTATTTTGTGAATGGGAATTTGTCATTTTTGACTGAGGAAAATTAGCTTTTATGGTTTTTCATGGGATGACTCTGGTACTTTTTTGAGTCAGTGTCGATAAATTAATCCAAAGAAATACAACTGCAAAAAGATAAAAGATTGAACACAGTAAATAACTTGACATTGTGATAGGTGATGTGGTATTCAACATTGTTGAATACATCATTTTACACAATTGTGTGGGTCTACAAAATATGCAGAATCCATAATCTAATAGTTAAATTATAAATGAACTGAAACAAGCACAGTACTTTTTAAAATCCATCCATCCATTTTCTTCTGCTTATCCAATTTAGGGCCACGGGGGGCGCTGGTGGGGTACACCCTGGACAGGTCGCCAGTCCTCCGCAGAGCCACCACAGAAAGATGGACAGCTATTCACAGACCTAACCCCTGCATGTCTTTGGACTGTGGGAGAGAACCCACGCAAGCACCTGGAGAACATGCCAACTCCACACAGAAGGGTCTAAGCCGGCCGGCTGCTGGATTCAAACCCGGACCTTCTTACTGTGAAGTGACAGTGCTAACCACCGCACCACCGTGCCGCCTCTTTTTAAAACACTGGTTACTCATTTGCATAATTCTACATTATTAAGATGCCTGTTCACCCATGTTCAAGGATTTTATTTTGCCCCTTGTTTTATTTTTGTATTTTAGTCACAAATTTTACAATTTCAGAAGGAAAAGTGAAAGAAACTATCATAGATGAAAAGATCCACTTATAAATCTGTAGTAAAAGCATGCTAAGGTCAGATTTTTAGTGGAATTTGTTAAGAAATTACTGGAAATGTGATTAAATCTAAATTTACCAATGTTTTTTTCCTGGCACCTTGCTGAGGGGAAGCCTGTTACAGCAACTCCTGATTATATTTTGATTTTTTTAAAATTTTAATTACTTTAACATTTGATAAGTTTAACCGTTTTTGCTCATTACCAGAGACATGATTCTGAAAAAAGATATAGGTAAAAAATATTTCAACATTTCTTCTCAGCTACATACTGTCCTTTGTATGTACTCATACTATATGCACAGAAGCATTGGGCCACCTACACACTACACGCACAGAAGCTTTTATGACATCCCAATCCAAAAGTATCCATATGGAGCTGGTCCCCCCTTTGCAGCCACAACAGCTTCCACTCTTCTGGGAAGGCTTTCTGTAAGATTTTGGAGTGTGTCTGTGGGAATTTTTGCTCATTCATCCAGAAGAGCATTTGTGAGGTCAGATGCTGATGTTGGACGAGAAGGCCTGGCTTAGAAACTCTGTTTTAGTTCATCCTAAAGGCGCTCAAAAGGGTTGAGATCAGGTCTCTGCCGTGCCTAATAAAGTTCTTCCACACCAAACTCATTAAACCTTTACCTTACAGTGGATACAGAAAGTGAACACACCCCTGTTACAATAAATTACCAGGGTTTTCTGGCACAAAAAAATGAGACCATGATAAATCATTTCAAAACTTTTCCCACCTTTGATGTGACCTATAACCTGTACAATTCAGTTGAAAAAGAGACAAATCTGTTAGGGGGAAAAATATATAAACTGCTATTTGTCTCTGTGTCTGCATTTGGGTCACTAGTTTGATTGAATTATGGCACTAATGAGCTGAATTGTTTCTTTAACAGGTTCAGTACACAGCCCCCTGCTGGTGCCTCCTCCACCTCATAACACACCACCCTGTAAACCCAGTGGATACACACATTTCCTCTGCCCCCAAGTTTCCATCCCAACCCCCTCAACCCTCACTGGTGAAACCAGTGGATACACACATCCCACCTTTTCAACACCATTCCACCTCCACAGAGACAACAACTGGCACCCCCCCACCTGACTGTGACCTCAGGACAGGTTAGGAGACAGCTGTAGAGACTCCATCAAACACAAGACTGCAGGACTTGATGGTATTAGGGTTCTGAGGACCTGTGTTGGCCAGCTGTTTGGTGTTCAACAGCATGATAGTTGAGCAGGATTACGAGACCAAATGGACGCCCAGCCATGGGCTGTGCTGGGATGAAAGTGTACTCGGCTGAGGCCTGAGCCTGTGGCTGAACTATAGTGTTCAGGGGCAAAGCTGAGAAATTCTGAATGTAGAACTGGAACTCCTGGGGATAACGGAAGGAAGCCTCTAATGACTGAGCAGTGAAATCCTGACTTCCCTTGTTAGAGAAACCCACCAGGAACCGCATGATTTCATTAGCAGGAACTCTTCTGCTGTTGTGAAGATGGTGGTTGTGAGAAGCTAACTGTTTATCAGCTGCTTCATCTTCATCTCCTTCCTACATATGCATCTGCTCTTCTTCGACAAGCACCTCTTCATCACCTTCCTCTTCATCTACTGCAGCATCTGAGTTGTCACTGATGTCTTCAGCAGAGTCTGACTCGGCATACACATGGCCACATGATACCAAACTGCAGGGGAAGGCCAGGAGAAAAAGGAGCAAAAGCTTTGATGTGAAATTGAACATGTTTGCAGAAGTGGAGGCTGAAGTTAGTACCACATCAGCAGTTTGAGGAGTAGACACTAATATTAATTCTAATACTGTAGGGTCTTTACCTTACAGTGTAAAGCGCCTTGAGGCAAATTTTATAGTGATTTTGCACTATATTAAAAAAATGGACTGAATTAAAGAGCAACTTTTCGACCTGAGCCTGAGGCAGGAGAGAATACACATGCTGTGAAAGACGTCCTGCCTAGTTCCAGTCCCCAAGAAGTCAATGCCATCTGGTCTCAGGGACTACCGTCCTGGGGACCTCACATCCCACATGATGAAGGTACTGGAGAGACTGGTCTTGGCCCACCTGACTGCAGGTGAAGTCATCGCTGGACCCTCTGCAGCTTGCTTACCAGCCTCATCTGGGAGTGGATGACGCTGTGGTCTATCTACTGCAGTTAGGTCACTCTTTCCTGGATGGACCTGGTGGTACTGTGAGAATCACGTCGTTCAGTTTCTCCAGTGTATTTAGCACCATCTAGTCAGCGCTACAGAGGGAGAAGCTGCAGGTGCTGAATGTGGCCAAGACCTGGGTATAGTGATTGATTTCAGGAGGAAGAAAACATCTGCATGGGCCCAATGCATACATGGTGGATGACTACAGGTACCCTGGAGTGCACACTGACAATGGACCGAACTGGAAGGTCAACACAGAGGCTCACAGGGGGTGGATTCTTGATGAAGCTGAGATTCTTCAAAGTGTGCTGCAAGATACTGGAGATCTTTTGTCAATATGTTGTGGCTAGGACAGTCTTGCTTCACTGTAGCCTGCTGGGGGAGCAGCACCAGAGCCAGTGACACAAACAGACTGAATAAACTCATTAAGACTGGACTCAAACTGGACACTTTTGAATCTGTGGTGGAGAGGAGGACATTGGACAAATTGTTATCAATCATGGATAACCCTGACCACCCTCTCCACCTTACACTGGACAGACAGTGGAGCTCTTTCTCTTATAGACTGATTCAGCTTCACTGTCACAAGGACCGCTGCAGGAGATCTTTTCTGCCCCAGACATTAGCTCGGTACAACACCTCACCTCTGTCCAACAGAGAGCACTCTGCAGAGGTTCTGTCTAGTTTGGTTGGTTGAACTCCTCACTTACTTCAGCCAGTTGAACTGCACATTCTTTGGGCCAGTCAGAATCAGAATACTTTATCAATCCCCAGGGGGGAAATTACTTTTACCTTTGGTAAAACTGTGTCAATCTGTCTGGAAATTTTTGAGTAATTCTGCTAACAAACAGACAAATCAAACTAAACTCCTTGGCAGGGGTAAAACATGAAGAATTAAAGCAAACAAACAAACAAAAATCCCATCTTGTTTCTTACTACAAGGGTGGGCAACTGCACTAACACAATCTGGAAAAATGCTGCACCTAACAAAGCCATAAGAATAATTCTTGTTTGCTTGTTTCTTGTTTGTTGTTGTTTTCAACTCAAGACAAACAGGATGACAGCCAGAGTTCCCTGGTATGTGTTTATTCACCGTGACGCCAGTAGCAGCAGGAAATACCACTGCAGGCTTTACAGCCTTTTTCTAATTATTTTGAATCAACAGACTGGTGCCCAAAACTCTTTCAGCTACTACTACGTTCAGCTGTATCTATAACTGTACCTCATATGTTACGGAGCAAAGTATGCAGCTCCTTGCTGCAAAGCATGAGACACACTGAAAGATTTCAGACATTCCAGTAAAAGACATTGGTACGGTCCGGTTCGTTTTAGTTCAGATATGTTCCTGTTGCTGACATACTTAACAAAAAGAGAGACTGGTCCACTCTCACCCACAGATATATAATTTGATGACCAAGATGAGTTGTTTCTGAGAAGCTGGAATGAACTGGAAATTTTGATGGCACATTTTTTTTTAAATAATGCCTTAATTTGTGCCAGTGTTTTGATCAAGCATCAAACCACCTGTCAGTGCTCAGGATGTTTGTGCAGCAGGCTGATCACACCGTCAGCAAGGCAGACAGACACCCTCTCTACTTTTAAGATCAGGCTTCAAACTTTCCTTTTTCAGAAAGCTTTTAATTAAGGCTGAGATACCAAGAGTCCATAAAACCCAGAGTCTGTGTCTCTCTTTGTTCTCCTTTCTGTCTTCTCTCTCCCCTCACCCCCAACCAGTGGATGTAGATGGCTGCTCCTCCCTGAGCCTGGTTCTGTTGGAGGTCTCTTCCTGTTAAAAGGGAGTTCTTCCTTCCCACAGTCACCAAGTGCAGCTCATAGGGGATGGTCTGATTGTTGGGGTCTTTACCTTACAGTGTGAAGCACCTTGAGGTGAATTGGCGTTATATAATTAAAACTGAATGAACTGAAATTGAAACACAAACTCAGTCAAAACCTTTTCTATGCCGTCTTACCTGAATGGTGACTATGCGGGGCAAAGGTTGGCGTGTATTGGCCCCACCCTCTATTGCAATGCCCAGGGTACTGGCGTTTTTCACCACTCGTACTAAGACAGCAGTAGGTGTTGGTCCAGGTGATCCAGTCTGCTGGGACACAAAGAAAAGATAGTTAAGGATGAGGAAAATGTGAACAATACTGAACTCTTGACAGTTTGCAACATAACCACCAGCTTGAAGCTGAAAAACTGAAAACCTCAAAATTTGTGCACACTATACTAGATTGTCATTAGGTCATGGAACTTTAGTTACAATGATGGCAAAAAAAATCAGTGTGGGTGACTTATTCATCCTTTGCTAGATCAACCTTTGCAGATGAGTCTAATGTGTTTCACGTCTCTGTTGGTGAAATGAGCACAAAAAAATATGGATGCTTGAAATTCAGTTACAACTAATCCTTCAGTTTGATGAGTGAAATAACTCCCATTTTATATATGTCTTCTTATGTGCACAGTTTTACGATTGGTATTAAGTCAAGTTAAAGTATCTGTGCTAAATATAATAAGGCTTTTTTAATCTGCTTTAATGACTGATACTCTATAACTGTTTTGTGTCTCATTGTGATGCCATCGCATGCTCTGTCCTTACACTGATGATGTTCTTCTACTTTTTTTAAGACAATAAAGCTTTTAAGGTTTTGGTTTGGCAGCCATCAAGTCACTTCATGTCTCAAGAACCACAGACCCTATCAAAAACTTCAGCTTTTATTGCATTTCATAATGAACTCTTATGATTGATTTTCACAACACAACAGTCTTCTTGTATGCAAATGAGTCGAAACGGTTTACTTCATTTTCCTCGTTTCTTCATCTGTTCCTCAGATTGGACTGCTGCCACGCAGTGATGCGCTTCATCATTATGACACAACATGTGATGTGCTGCTCCAAAATTAATCACATTATTATCTCTGCTGTGCTTTTGTTTATAAGAACTTGTAATGTTAGTAGCAATTTTAAACTTGACCAACTTAAAAGAAAAAGAAGTGGTGATCTAGTGGATTCTGAAAATTGGGCTTACACAGTACGTCACCTTGGAAAAGGACAATATGGATTTGTTTTGAATATACTATGAGCAATATGATGATGGCAATGATTGCTTAGTAATGACAGCTTCAAGCCCTCACTTGTCTGGTGGCCCCTGGAGGAGGTGCATGGGACCCTGGGTGTTCCAGATGGCTTTGCTGGTTTTTGCTGGGTCGCGGGCTGCCATCCTTACTGAGGCCTCCTGCCTCTGCTATATCCACCCCGCTGTCCTCACTCAGAGTCTGGCCGCTGTCTGACAGCTGGGACAGGGTAGCCCCTGGAGGGGAGACTATAACGTTAATATGCATGAAATGAAAACAGGCTCTATAACTTAACTTTTGTGCATTTTCTTTTGCTCATTTTCACTTTCACTTACAGTTAAGAGTGGACAAGGCTTGACTAGAAAAGTGGTATATAAATACAGTGTATTTATCGTTTGCAGTTTAGAGAGACAGGAACTGGAAGAGAGTGAGAAATAACTTACAGCAAAGGTCAGGGCCAGCCAGGAGTCAAACCAGTGACTCACTGCTTGAAGGCATTTGTGTTCCCTAATGATCTGGTATTAGCTGTATATACACTGATAAGCCACAGCATTAAAATTACCCACATAATGTTGAGTACAGCTTGGTTCGACTGTTGCATGGATATGAAACCTGTGGAACTATCTGTGGTGGCTGGCACTGGATTGTTGGCAGCAGGTCCTTCATATCCTGGGTTGTGGAGTGGGGCTTCTGTGGATCTGACTTGTTCTGAAACATCCTGTAAATGTTTGACCGGATTGTGATCTGGAAATGTTTGTAGATAGTCGGGGGTGAACCATAAGGTCACTCTTCAGTGACTTTATTGTTGAATTTGATCTCTATGCCACTGAACACAGCAGTGAACTTCTCCAAAGTGCATTTTAACAAAAAAAACAGTCATGCTGCCCAAAAGACAAAACGCCACGGTTTCTGCTTTTCCCTTTTACATGTTTCTTTTAGAATATAACAATGTCTTCTTTATTTATAAGGTGTTGTGATAAAGTTATCTTATAGATTACATAATTCCCATCTTATCTCATCCTTTTTCATATACTCAGCCTTTTTGTTTTTCATGTTATCATTGCTATATTTTATCACATTCTCAATCACTTATTTTTATATTTCATTCATTATATCTAGCTGTGCAAATAACAAATTGCAATAATAACTGTGCAAATTTGATTTTTGATAAAGAAACTCCTACCTGTGGGCATTACACTTTACAGCTCCTCTCCTTAATACCTGAACTTTATACTGCCATGCTGTGCACACACTGCAGATACAGGTACATCTCAAAAAATTAGAATACTGTTTAAAAGTTCAAGTTGCATCCATCGTGTGAATGTGTGTGTGTGTGAATGGGTGAATGAGGCTTGTTGTAAAAAGTGCTTTGAGAGCTCAGAGTAGAAAAGCGCTACACAAGTACCAGTCCCTTTAAAGCACGCTTCAAAAATGACTTTATTACTTCCCTCTGTCTCCTCAGTGTCACCCTTTTGTGTTCGCATCTCTCTGTGAAGTTCGGTGTGTGTTTGCATTCTGTTATGATTGTTTCTCACTTCCTGTTTTATTTTGATAGCTGTTTTGTCTCATGTCTTGTGTTCAACTTTACTTCCTCCCCTGACATCCTGATGTTTGCGTCTCTAGATCACTGTCACTTTGTCCCTCTTATGGTGTGTTCTTTTTAGCGCCCCGTGTTTTCTACATCTCATGGGCTTTTTCTGTTAAATGGACTTCTTAGTTTTAAATAAAGTTTTCATTTGTGTTGCCTCCAACTGTTCACTCACACTCCACACACAAAGGAATTATGATACATTCCAACTTTTTTGGAATGTGTTGCAGCCTTTAAATGCAGGAATAGCTCTGTTTTACCAAATGAAATGAAACTGAACAGACAAAACATGAAATCTGCAATGTCTGCAATGAAATATAAATCAAGGTAAATTTGTATATCACTTCACAGTTTTTATTTCCATTTTCCAAACCATCCCAGCTTTTTCTGATTTGGGGTTGTAGATGGAACTCACACTGACCAGTAAGCAAAGTGAAATGTACCATTCTATTGAACAAAATGAGAGATTTCTCTGGTTTTGAACACTGGAGACATGTAGGGTAATGTAAGCATGCAAATCAAAAGTATATAATATACTGTAGCTGTCCTATCTGACATTTTAATACTGAAGCAAGTAAAAGGATTTATTTGTGCAGTCATGCAGTATAGATAAGTACACCCACGGAGCGTATAGAGGTAGAGGGTGGGGAGCAGATACAGTCACATGACCAGTGTTGTTTTGGGTATTAGATTTTGGATTTGCCCAATCATTTTACCTCACAGAAACACAGACAGTGTACCTCTTTGCTGTGGTCTGGAGTCTGCTGACAGTCGGTTCATGTCTGTTACGATGACTTTCTGTGCGAGGGCAGGCGAGCAGGGTCGGTCGGGGCTACAGGGTGGAGCAGCAGGCATGATGAGAGAGGGACAGGGGGAGGGACATGGCGAGGGATGGGGTGATAGATGAGGGGATGGGAGGGGGGATGCTGCTTTGGAAGACGATGCAGACTTTGACAAGATGGATGACTTTTCATAGGAGCTGGATCTAGAAGAAAGTTTGATGGATGTCTCCGGCTTAGCAGAGCTGGAGGAGTCCCGGTGGTGTAGAAAGCCCGGGCAGGTGTGGTGTCCTGAACTGGGTCGGTTATGGTGGACAGCCTGGTGGTGGACATGGTGAGCAAAGTGGGGATGATTGTGGTGTTCAGAGAGCTGGAGGGAACTCTGGCAGGTGTGATGGAGGGCATTGAGGGAAGTGTAGTGGGTGGCACCAAGGCATGTGTGGTGGGCAGAGCTTGGGGATGGCTGGTGGGTGGTGGGAAGGGATTTGATAGATTTATGGAGGCACTCCTGGAGCAAACGAGTGGGGCCACTAAAGAGCAAGCTGGAGCCGGGCTGCACCACTCGGGCTGAAGGCTTCCGACTGAGCTCTTTTTCCCTGGACAGCCTGGTCTGAGCCTGGAGAGGAGTAACTCCGAAGAGTGGAGGAGATTCACCTGAAGCCTGCCTTTCACCCTGTCATTCAGAAGAAGGCAACAGTATGAATACATGAATCCAACCTCAATGGTGAATGCTGCCTCTCTAATCATAATCTTTAAGATTTAAGACATTGATTATTTGGCAGCACGTCTGCTCACTGATTTATGACTTTTAAGAGAATAAGATGAGAAGATCAATCAGCATCCCTAAACCAAAACATTTGTGAAATGCTTCCAAGCAAGCTGTCTGCACCAATCACATCTGCTGTTACTATGACCATACAGCTTTACATCGGTGGAAATTTAGTAGGTTTACTTAATAAGAATATAATAAAAGTCCTAAATTATTGATACCATAATTTTACTATTTCTGCTTCTGCTGGTCACAACACATTTTTCCCAAAGATTTTGCCATTTCGAATCTCTGCTGTTTGTCAATGATTCCTTACAGTGGAAATGTGGATACTCCAAATAAGCTGGAGGTCATTAAAAATCCCTTGCCTTTTTTTGCAGGCCATGAACAGCTCTTCAGATGTTACACTGAGACCCTGTCAGACCCTACATTATCACAAAGTTTCCAAATGTCACTTGAACCTGCAGTAAATGCATGGGTGTGCATACTTTACTTGGAAGAGAATCTGTTTTTTTATTATTCAAATCTCGAAGATAAAAAAAATACGTGCTATTTATTTGAACATATCACAGTTTTCTACAAGGAACATTTAAAGAATTCAAAAGTGTATCACAGTAAAATGATACAGATAAAATCTTGTGGGATTTGGATTTAAAGAGCTAATTTAACAAAATTATAAAACAATTTAATGCAGTTTTGCCTGTTACCATATGGCTGTATTACAAGAGCTACTATGGTGCAACCAGAGAGCATAGTCGGTGACATACTGCAATGGAAAACTGTAGACATAAACAACCGTTAATATGGAGACGTGTAAAACTGTCAATTCAATTCAATTCAGTTGAATTCAGTTCAATTCAGTTCAGTAATATTAAACAATAAAAATAAAGGCAGTCTACAAGGGTTCAAGTTTATAAATCATAGAAAGAAACATTTAGATGGCCTCATTCTTACAAAAATGAAAATGTTCACTATGTGGGCTACTTTGTCTGTGAAGCTGGCTACATTACAGAGACGTGTACTCTCAGAGAGCCTCACAAGACACATGAAAGGACCTAAGGATGACGATACTGGTCAGTTTAGTCCATTTCTCCAGCAGCTCCACACTAGATTGCACATGTAATGATTCTGAGACGTGAAAAAAATACAAGATAAAAAAGATTTCTGCTTATGGGCTCAAGAATTTTATAAACCTACTAATTATGACTGGTAAAAAAAATTCTGCATATAAAATGCTGTAGGCACTGCTGTTTTGTCTGTGGGAAGAAATGCGCTTCTCTGCTGCTGTCACCATCTGTGCTGGTGTGTCTATAATGTCTTATGTGGTCGCTTTGTGTACCAGCGTATTCAGTATAACCTAAACCCCAACATTTTTCCAAACTTAAAACTTGTGACTTACACCACCCTACTGTAAAATCTAAAACAAGCATCTGATTCCATTTTTATTGGCCATCCAAATTACATTTTTGTATGGGCTACCCAGTACTTATAAACCATTTACAAAGTGTTACAAAACTTTGCACTAACCAGCCAGATAACTGTCCATATTCCAATTAATTAGTAAAAAATAACTCTTAAAATAAATATTTTCAAAAAATGTCAGTTTAATTAAATGTCAATTACCCATTTATTGACAATGGTTATTATAAACTGTTAGGTTTGTTTTCAGAGTATGGGCTCCCTCTCAACTTCAAATATTGGGGACAAATTTGGGATACTTGATGCTGCTTTTAAATGCAAATGTTGCCACTTTCATTTTATTTTTAGGGTAGTCTGAGAGACTTCAGTAAAAGCCACAACACCTTAGACAAACGGTGTTGTCAGTGAGCTCACCTCCACAGTAAAGGAGGAAAATGAATGAGAAGCTTGTGGTGCCATGTTTAACACTCTGAAAAAGTATATTTTCACTACAACCGAGATCTTTCCAGGTGGTATTAACCAAATGGATACAAAAGGAAAAATAAAACCAAAAACAGTCGTGCATATGACTTCAACCCCGGTTCTCCGAGACCGTCTCCCCCACTGACAGTGAACTTCTCACTATTTTTTGCAAGCACTGAAATTCACTGTCTTCTTTCTACATTGAGAAATGATGCAAAAGGGTAGCTAATGCACTCATATGTGAAAAGGCTCTGCCTGCACATCTGTGTGTTTGAAGTGTGAATATATTGCTGCTGTCTGTATTCCTAATGTGTTCACTTGTCAGAGGGCTGCAAACCACATTGCTTGCCATTCAAACAACATTTCCGTACAAACACATCCAGCTATATTGTGGAGCTGTTTCAGGAAAGCCCACTTTGGCTGAGGAACGCCATCTTATGTCCAGAGGTATCTGCCCCAAGTGGCAACCAGTTCATAAGTGCCAAATCTGCAGTTCTCAAGTCCCAAGGTCCTATCCATAGACTCATAAATACATGAACACCCAATGCCCAACTTTACAGCAGAAATAAGCATATTTATTCTGTGTAAATATGCTTATTATGCTGATTATTGAGGTGATTTGTGTTATGAATTGTATAAATAAAATTCAGTTGAACTTCATTGAATTGGTTTTCTTTTGTCCATACAGATACTCTTAAAACTTACAGCTAAGATAAGAAATACTTTATTTATCCCATATTTGGCAAATTCTTATGTTAATACTACTACTACTACTGCTAATAATAATAATAACAATAATAACAATAATAATAATAATAATAATACATGAACAGACAGATATAGCATATAGACATATATTTATATATATTGTATCAATCTGAGGACCTTACATGGATAATATACACTGAAGAAGGTCAAATTACCACCAAAGATGCTGGTAACCTTCTACTAATGCTCTGTTGAGAGCCTTTTAATGTACTTCATCTCTATATGGTGTCCCAACTACACTACATCAGACTGGAAGGTTCTTCAGCGCATCGTGTTCAATGCTAAAAGGATTTCTGGGACTCAGCTTCCAGCACTGGAAGAAACCTGTTCCACCAGGTGCGTCATGAAAGAGCCCAGTCTCTGTAAGGACCCCACACACCCGTGCAATCAACTGTTCAAACTGCTGCCATCAGGGAGGCGCTACAGAATCCTTCACACCCACACACAGACGAAAAATAGCCTCTTCCCTTGCGCTAAATCATGCCAAAAATTAATGTGCACAAGTGTACATAAGTGTCCATTTTAAATCTACACTTAACATAATACTTTATTTCTTAATTTATTTTTTAAATGTATTTTAAACATCTTACAGAGCAAAGCAAATTTTGATGGACTGTACCATTTTTGTGTTTTGCAGTGACAATAAAGCCTTATTCTATTATAAAGATTTATTGCCTGTGAAAGCCTTCCTGTATCTGTGGCAGTGGAGCTGAATAAGTCTGTGGGGAAAAAAACACTCCTCGGCACCTGTCCAGTAAGTGGTGCAAAGGATGGTCAGGATTATCAATGATGGCTAACAGTTGGGTCAATGACTTCCCATTCAAATGTGTCCAGGTTGGAGCCAATCGCAGAGCCAGACTTTCTGATCAGCTCCGGCTCCGATGTTGTTCCCCCAGAAAACTGGGGGCATGGGTGCTTTGAATGAGGTGTCTGAACATATTACAGCATTTTTAATGGAATAATGGAATGGGTTTGGTGAGTAGAAATTCTGATATTTTATGCGCACGTTACTTAGCACTAATTAGTAGATGTCCGTGTCTCTATACCTGCACATTTTTGGTAGATGCTTAGTAGCATTAACTACTAACTTGGCACGCCACACCTTCTGTGGTCACTGACAAATAATATGGAAATGTCACAAATGCTAATGTTGAGGTTCAAAATCTGAAGTCCAGAAGCCAAGGGCATCTCAGTGGCTCAGCCCAGG
>VUQH01082093.1:0-17422 GCA_015106775.1 Etroplus canarensis | reverse complement strand
AACCATGCATGTAGAGACCCTCCATTCACCTTTTCTGCATTGCACAAAGACACGGCGGGTGGAACCAAAGATCTCAAATTTGGACTCATCAGACCAAAGCACAGATTTCCACTGGTCTAATGTCCAGTCCTTCTGTTTCTTGGCCCAAACGAATCTCTTCTGCTTGTTGTTTTTCTTCAGTAGTGGTTTTTAAGCAGCTAATAACTAATAAGAGTGTCGTTGAGTTGGAATTTCACCATCTGGGAAAGATAAAGTTGTTTGTTTTGTTTGTTTGCTTTTTTCCTCCTGCCTGGTAGCTCCATCTTCAACATCCTTTGTCCAATATATCCACTATCCTGCCTCTGGACATGTCCAAACCATCTCAGCCTTGCCTCTCTGATGCTCCAAACCACTCAGCCTGAGCTGTCCCTCTGATGGACTCATTTTTAACCCTGTCCATCCTGGTCACGCTTAGCCAAAATCTCAACAGCTTCAACTCAAAATGGTCACAGAAAAACAACGGATGACATAATTGTGACTACTTTTATATAACGTCTATTGGTGGAGCCATTTTTCCTAACATTAAACAGAGTTAATTTAGTCCACTAGTTTTCCACATGGGGTTTGGCCCCGACTGTAAGGTCAAAAGAAAATGTTAAGGTTAGTGAGTTGTTGAATGGAATATTTTTTTATTGGATATTTTGATATGTTTGGACATATAACAGTTATCTTAATAAAACTATCTGAAAAGTTTACTTTAAAGAAATATCCCTTTTTAACTGAATGAATAACAACTACATGCCGCCACAAGGAAAACCAGAAAGAGACTTTTAAACTGCTGTTTAGGCATTAAATGGAAACTCCAGTAAAGCTTATACCTTCCTGTATTAGCGCAAACAACCTTGTGAAACAAAGAGGGCCCATCCTCTGCCAAGAACAAGAACTTGCAGTTTTAAAAATAAGTGATTTGGATCCAGACCAAAATTTAATGCAGCCATCCTTTGCCCATGATCCACTAATCCTAATTTTGATCAAATGTTTCCTGGCAGTTGTTGCATTGAAAAGTTCTTTGGTTTTACCTTATAAATGTATTACATACTATCATTTTCTGGTGTGACAGCATAGAGGAAAAGTCTTGGAAATGTTTTAACTTAAAAGTTTAATTTAAAGGTTTCCAGTTTATTAAGACAAATGTTTAATTTGCCCTCCAAAAGCTTATACTACAAAATCCATACTATGATGCCTATATGAAACTAAAATGCAGCTCCATCTAACCAGAGAGTGGAAAGTGCCTCAGTTGTGGTGCAATGGAGCCATTAGGTGTGTTTTCATACTCAGGGCAGTGAACTTAAACTGGACAAGACCCGTGTTGTGAATGAATGTGTGGAATTGTGGGCAAAAGCACTCAGCCATGGGTGTGTACTGTCACAGCCTTTAACACAGGGTATTTGTTTCTGTTTGTTCCCGTTCCTGGAGGTTTGCTGTTAAGTGAAGGTTTCGACTGTGTCAGCGTGTATGTGTGAAGTTAAAGAGCCCAAGATGCTTCACTTCACATACTGCTAAGTCTTCACACAACCTCAAAAGTATCAACACAGCTTAGCTGTTCCAGCATGAGAATGTGTGTGACCTCCAATTAAGATTTCAAACAATATTAATAGCACATATTTGAGGTTGTGTCCATTATCGAGCCAAAAGGTCAAACTCTGGTTCAAGCTTCTGAATGTGAGGATTTTCTTCTTTATCTTATGCCCTGTGTTTTACATTATTACTAACTAAAAATCATTTAAATTGTTCAGGCAAAGCATCTAAAGTTGTTACCTTGGCAAAGAAGCAATGTAACGAACCATATTTACTCGAGTATTTTCATGTATACCACTTTATTTATAGTCTACTACATTCTGGATGCAAATGTTGTGCTTTTACTCCTTTTCACCAGAGATGCTCTGATAGAACAGTCAAACATCTAATGATATCAACCTTGCTGACTCATATCAGGCAATAGGACATTTAAGATATTGATATTGGTGGTTGATTTTCAGTTTTTCTGTCACATTAATGCTGCACTGGCTAAATGGTCAAAGAAGATGTAGTAAAGAGCTGAAAAACTTTAAAACAGTTAATGTACTCTTAAAATAAAGATTGTTTCTCTGGCATGATGTGGTAAAGAAATAACAAAAATGAAATAAACAGAAAAAATATTGGTATTGGTATCAGTGAACAACCGAGTTATATTAAACATTTGTATAAGCATTACCCTAAATTTTAACATCCATGCATCTTATATTGATTTGACATTTCTGCTTTCTTCTGCATTTAAACATTAAAACATTTCAAGTTCATAAGAAACACAGGAGATCTTTCAATCTTTTAAAGGGCAAATAAAAAGGACTGCCTATTTTTGGACAAGGCTTGTTGTTGTACTCTTTGGAGGTGATGCACTGTTTCCCCTCTGGTTTGCTGTGATGTCACCAAAGGGGAAAAAAAACTAATGAGACTTTAGCCACAGCCCTGATTGGTTAAAGCAGCCTTCATACTAGTCATACATTTAATCCTATATTTTTTATAAAGATGAGTGCCACTGAGCATCACAGGACTAACTAACTGTATAGATGAGGGTTTTCTTCCCTCCTCCGGTGTCACTTTGGTGTTACTTTGAGGAGGCTGAGTGGGAGGAGATATGTAGATAAAGCCGGTGCAGCCCTTTAAGTGGCGTCTGTAGTCCACCCAAACTCACAGTGGACTGTTGTCACTCGAACAGAGGCCACCACACCTAGAGCCAGCATCAAGTTCAACCCTTACAGGGCAGTGTTCCGTACAGCCCAGCCAAAGGAGAGGTTGTACTCACATTGAGAGAATTTTTTTCTAGAAGCCTGGCAGTTCGAATACAATTTTCACATCAAGGAAGTGGAGTGGAATATTTGGGGTATTATTACCCTTTATAGATGAATACTTTTTTCTTCGAGTCTTTTTCACTCAGCTTTCGACTGTGGATATTCAAGGATGCATTTTGCAATGTTTGTGAGTTATTTTGTGTTCATGACTCTGTTTTCATCACTGGTTGAAACCAAGTTCTACAGACCATTCCAGGTTCACCAGCATAAATCTGCATTCAGTCAACACTATGGCCAAGGGAAACCCACCAGCAGACACAAGTAAGTGCTGTTTTCTCTCCATCATTTTCACGTGCAGCATCATTGAAGATCTTTCAGTAACAGATCTTGTATTTTTGAAGCCAACTAGAAATATTTGCTCCCGTTCTTCTCCTGATTGATTGACTGATTGATTAAGATTTATTTATCCTGTCATCTTTTATTTTTTCTCTAAAAGAAACCACTGTGCCTACGTCATTGAAAAGACAGTGTCCTTCACTGTGCAGGATGGAGCAGCCCCCTATGTAAAAGCAGAGTACAACAGGTGTTCCTTGGGTCACAAATGCCCAGCCCTCTTGTGAGTAAACACTGCTCTGAATTTAAATCACTACATGATACAAAATGTAGCAGTAATATGTATTTTTAACTAAATATTGATGCTTCCTGCAGGTATCGCCTGATGTACAAGCCACTTTTCAAGGTTGCACATAAGACTGTAACAGAGCTAGAGTGGCGCTGTTGTCCTGGGTATTCTGGTTATGGGTGCATGGAGGGACATCCAGTCTACCAACACCCTATGAAAATGATGCCACCATTCAAAGGCCCACAGATGAAAGACCCACCAATAAAAGGCCCACAGTTTAAGGGGCCACCAAACAGAGGCCCGATGTTTAAGGGTCCCCCTATTAACACTGCTGTGAAAGCCAACCCATGGAGTCAACCCAAAGGACCTCCCACTGGTAGTTTTAACTCCCACCCAGTGTATCACTTTGGGCCTTCGAGGTCCTCCTCCTACCCAGACACCTCCTTCCAGCCTTATCCATCTGAGCCAGAGCCAGCTCCAGCTCCAGCTCCAGAGCATGAAGTGCCACATTACACAGAGGAGAACCATGAACATGAGAATAGCCCCGGACCTGAGGAATTCATACCTGAGGAAATCCCTCCTCCTCCTCCTCCTCCTCCTCTTCCTTCTAGTGGTGAACAGCCTGTGAGAGAGCCCACAGGTATGTCCCAAACTCTCCATAACAGTAAATGGGTATACTTTTTTTTGCTCAAAATAACGGAATAAAAATGGTTTTGGAAAATCTAATTTATTCTTTTGAATTGGGGTCAAAATAAAATCATATCAAAGCACATTGCCTTTACTTTGTTTGTTGTGTTTGTCCCACTTTTAACAGCTCCTATTTCTCACTTTAGGCCATGCTCTCAACAGTGAGACAGAGGAGCGGATATATCATATAGAGGAGGATGTGCGGCGTCTAAACCAGGGTCTAGAGACTCTGAGGGATACTATAAATGGGCTGGAGGATAGCCTGCGAGCCTCACTAAGAGAGGATGCAAACAGGATGCTGTCAGCTCTGCTCTCTGCTGCCCCTGGTCCTGTTCCTGCTCCAGCCATAGCCTCACATCCATCCAGTGTAGGGTTTGTAGAAATTCCTGGGGGAGACCCTGACACAGACGGTCTAGATGGCAAAGATGTTTTTTCAGGCCTCACACAACTGAATGAATGGGTAGAAGAGCTCAGGACAGAGCTGCAAGTTAAGACAGCTGAGCTGCAGGAACTCAGAACAACAGTGATGGGACATGATGGAGCACTGAAGAAGATTTCTAACACATCAGGAGTGATATCAGACTCTGCTGGCAAGCCTGGGAGTGCTATAGAGAAACTGATCGATGCCAAATTAAGTGCAGCCAAGACAGAAATTCTTGGTGGGTTTGAGAAGCGTGTGGAGAGCGCAGAGGGTCGATGCGAAGCGAAAGCTGGGGATGTGCACCGTCAGTGCCAGAAGGAGCAAAGTGAGCGGCAGGAGCAGATGGAGGACACTCTGCAGGAAAGTACTATGAACTTGAGAACAGAGCTGAGAAACCTCCAAGCACAGATTCATGGTTTTATTGGCACAGAAAGCTGCTGTGTTAGGATGAGTGGACTGATTGAAAGGGTGCAGCTGCTGGAAACATCAATGACAGGCCTCAACCAGTCCCAGGGGCACCTCAGAGTGGAGCTGGGTGGACACAAGGACCACATAGAGGGAATGTTGGAGGGGCGTTTGGCATATGTAGAGGCCACGCTCAACCTGACAGGGCAGATTAAAAGTGATGCACCCGGAAAGATGGGTGGTGTTCTAAACAGAGGTATAACAGGACAGGGCTTGGAGGCCAAACTGGAGGGTAAGTTGAGGGCTCTGGAAGGCCGTTTACTGACAGCATTGGAGGAGCTGGGTAATGTCACTGCTCCGGCACTGCTGGAGGGTCATGCTGTTCCCACCTTGGAGACAGAGCTGGAGTCCCTACGAACGAGACTCGAGGTGGATGTGGACAGAATGCAAAAGCAGCTCAACAGCCTAGAGATTCTCTGCACCTCTTCATGTTCCTCACCCCAAAAATCTTCCATCCAGGGAGACTCTGCTGCACTGAGTGAAAACCTGGCAGTGGAGCAGAACGTGAAGGAGGTACTGGATATGCAAGGTGATCATTTGAATAGCCTCAACATAACACTGCAGAACATTCTGAGGCGCCTGACCCTCAGGGATGAAAAAGAACAAGCAGAAAAAGATTCTTCCATTCAAGGAGAGCTAACAATCCTCAAGTTTAACGTGCATTCAGTCAACCACACACTGAGAGGCCTCCAGAATTCCCTGGGGACAGTGGTCCACCAGATGGGCGAAGCCAACAGTTCCTGGCATGAAAGAGAGACACGCCTGGCCCAGCAAATAAAAGGAGTGGTCCAACTGGTTGGACATCAGGCTTCCATGCTTGGAGCAGGTGAGCGCAGGCTGACGCGACTTAAAGGTGAGTTGCAGGAGATGAAGAGGAGGCTAGCTGAGGAGGTCCGGGGGTGCCGCAGCACAGCTATGGTGGTCCAGAAAGAGGTAACTGAGGTTGGCGGGCGTGTTGCCAATGTGGAAGACCAGTGCAAGGGTCTGAATTACTTGGCAGAAGACCTGGAGAGAATCAGGGAGGAGCTGGAGCAACAATCAAATGGTCTTCTCCTGCAGGTCAATGGGACTCTCTCTAGCCACGCCCAGCAGCTTTCTGATCTGAAAAATGAAATGAAAAACTGCACCTCCAAGGCAGAGCCAACAGAGAGTTTACAGGCAGCAGAGACACGAGGGGACACCTTCACTCTGAATTAGTTTGGTTTTGTTGGGACGATCAGTTTTAAAACATCAAAGAGTAAATAGTTTGCAGGTGAAGAGGGATTCCACAAAACTCCGTATTATACAGTTTTTTTAGAAGGTTTTGAACCTGCACTGAAATAAATATGGTTTGTTTTTACAATATGAAAAGAAAACAAAAGGCAGCTAACTATAACTGCACTCATAACTGAATCTTGAACTTTAACCTTGATGGTGCTAAGACTATTCAGAGCCTGAGTGAATGAGTGAAATATAAACAACTGTACCTGTGTTACCGTACTGTTTCGGCAAAGCTTAAAAAATCCATATATGAACAGTCGTTAAACAATGTTTACATGCTGAAATTTATTGGTTTTCTTATGTTTAGAGTATCAGTATCCAAAATGTTATGTTTTTATATGGCTCCAGCTTTTGCGCATTAGGCTCTATTCTTATTGCAGACCTGTATGAAATGTTTCAAACTATGTAAAGTTTAATTTCAAAGTTTTTTTTCCAATACAGACAATTCAATAAAAAACTTTCTTTGGTCATCATTTTTTCTTGGTTAACATAAAAATCAGACAAGAAAAGTGAAATCATACAGACACATACTAAGGAGTCCTAAATTATATTCAAAAAGCAGGATCCAGTTTAAGTTAACTAAAACTACGCTTTAAAAATGAAATATGAAAATTTTTTGCACTCACAAAACTAATGAAAATAAAATATGCAAGGAACGCCTTTAGCTTTAAGGTTAGGTCAAATTTGTTAACACAACGACTGCAAAGAGGCTTTGGTGTATTTTTACTGAAACTGGGATGTCAGTATTATGGTGTCAAGTATTGTTGTAGGCATAATGCATTATTGTACAATTGTATAATTCTGAAATTTTCAAATCTTATAATCTGACTTCAGTCAGAATAACAAAAACTAAAACTAACTGGGGGCGCAACAACTCGGTGTGTCGGAGGACTCACTTGGGGCCACTGGCTCAAGACCCGTCTGGACCTGGACCCGGTGGCCATCCAAGACCAGCTAGTTCAAGACCTTGCCCTGGATATGTGTGGAGGTGGCCCAGAGGCCAGAGAGATGCCAGCTCAGAACCTGAGCATCGCTGCGGTGCCCTTGAGCAAGGAACCGAACCCCCCCCCCAACATTGCTCACTGGCGCTTACAAAATGGTAGCCTTATTTGCCGACCTCCCTCACTGCATGCTGCATGTATAGTGTGTGTGTGTGCATTCGATATGTAGGAGCATCAGTGATTTGATTTGAATTTCCTAATCTGGGGATGAATAAAGTTATTTGTTTTTGTTTTGTTTAAAGAGTTAACCAAATTGAATTAACTTTAAACAATCAAAACTTAAGTGAAATAAGCAACCCCACCCTGAAAACTAACAAAAAATAAACTTGATTAATAAAATAAAAATAAAACTTAAAACTAACCTAAACTACATTATACAAACAAAAGTACTGGACCACCTACACATTAAACAGGAACTTTTATTACATCTCATTCAAAATTCATAAGGATTAATATGGAGTTGGTCCCTTCTTTGCAACTGTAAGAGGTTCCACTCTTCTGGGAAGGCTTTCTACAATACTTTGGAGTGTGTCTGTGGAAATCTTTCCCCATTCAGGCAGAAGAACATTTACGATTTCAGATACTGATGTTGGAGAGGGTCTCACTCGCAATCGCCATTCTAGTTCATTCCAAAGGTGTTGGATAAGGTTGCGGTCAAGGCTCTGTGCAGGCCAATCAACTGCTTACACACCAAACCTATTCAGCCATACTTTTATGGACCTTGCTTTGTGCACTGGGGCACCATCATATTGGATCAGGAAAGGGCTTTCCCCAAATTGTTACCGAAAAGTTGGAAGCAAAGAATTGTCCAAAATGTTTTGGTAATCTGAAGCATTAAGCTTTCCCTTCACTCCAGGTAAGGGGCCCAGGCCAAACCAGAAGAGCATCCCCATAACTTTATTCCTCTTCCACCAAACTAGACAGCTGGCACAGTGCATCAGGCAGGTAATGTTCTCCTGTCATTTGCCAAACCCAGATTTGCCCATCAGGTACTTGATTTAGTACACCCTGAAATTGAATGAAACACCTGAATTCAATGATGAAGAGGTGTGACCCAATACTTTTGCCTGTAGGCATGTTTCACTCTAGAAGTGAGAAATGTTGATGCAGAGAAGTGGGGACACCACAAGAGGGCAATAGAGAAGCAATAATACACTTGACTGAAGGATGCTGTGAGTGCTCAAGTATGATGAGTGTAAATGTCTCCCTTCCAAAAAATGAAGTTCACAGGGACAGTCCTTGCTTGCCAGAGGAAAATTACAAATTTGCATTACAGCCAAGGTGATAGAGAAAGACAGCCAAAGAGCGCTTCACTACAGCAGCCCACACCTCATTCTTTCTCTCTCTAGGCTACAAATCTACCAGTCCAGCTTTCTGAGAGCAGTTCTAATCGGGCATTTACAATAGGGCGAGAGGTGACCTTGCTAATAACCTTCCCCTGTTAGTTCCTGTTTCCCTATCAGACAACCAACCATTAAAATGACAGCTATGCTGCTGTGTGAAAACTTTTTAGCTTGAGACATGTGGTGAATAATAATGACTCAAAATGCCATGGAGGGAAGAAGGGCAGACAGAAGAGATAGACACCAAATTTATGTTGGCTGAGAAGATGAGCGAATGGAGCAATCTTAAGACACAAATATATACCTCAATAATGATGCAATTCAGCACATGTACACACAGAAATTGATGCGGAGAGATGTCCACAGCTTCCAGAAGCAGCGACTACATATTACCCACAAAATGACTCTTCGGATCACTGAATGTAAAAAAGAGAAATAAGTGAATAACTGTTCGAGCCCATCAACAAAGTATAACACCGTTCTTCACATTTTTTTTCTGTATTCTTCCATTGGTTCCATTAAGTTCACACAGGCCCAGATAACAACACATTAATCATGTTTCTTCCAAACTAGACACTTGAACAGAAAGGGCAGTCAGGGCTCTGGTGAATTTGTCTCCTCTGACTCTCTTCACTGCTCACTCACGGATCCAATTCACAGTTACACTTCCTGCACAACTTGCAAACAGCGACTGACCAAAATCACAAAAGGCAAAGCTCTGGCACAGAGACAGAGGACAAACGATATTGGAATAACAAGAGGTGCACACTGGAGGAAAATGTGAATCATCCTATATAATGTCCTCTGTAGACGCTTGAGGTGAAAGGAAAGTTTTTGTCCTTATTATAGTGATGGCCACAGAATGGACAGTGTTGATTACAGCTGGCTCAGAAACAAGGAAGCCCAGGAGAGGGCCACCTTAAAATAAGGTCTCAGAACTTCTTAAGCTTCAGGATTTCACATTTTTCAGGAAACAGTACTGGGTAAAGCTGTATTGCTCCTGTGGTCCACTGTTGTTATGGATGAAGAATTAGGCTATTTCAAAATGAAACATCTAGAACTTAGCCACTATGCCACCACCTTAAATCTGACCCTGTGTGACCTTGAACTTTGACCCACAATCACATCAATTTTATCATGTCTGCCCATAATAGGTATTAACCACATGTAATTTGGAAAAGATCCAGCAAACAAGTCAGCTCCTGTAGAGGTAGCAAATTTTATAACAGATCGACAGACACATAGACCTCAAAAATGTTCTCAGTACTTCTACCTATCACAGTGATTAACCACACAAGCACTGGCAAGGATCCAGGTGCCCAGCCAGCTCCTATAGCGGTAATATTTTCATTGATGAACTCATGTAACCTTCATCTTTGACCCCATGACCTCAAAAAACTTTATCTATTCTTATAACCATCAGAGTAATTAAGTATATAATATATGGCTAGGATCCAGCCACACAGTAAGCTCCTGCAACAGTAACAAGGATTTCATTAATAACCCTGTGTGACCTTGATCTTTGACCCCACAAGCTCGTTGATGTTATCAGATGTTCTAGCCACCATAGGTATTAACCACACATAATTTGGTAAATATCCAACGAACAAGTCAGCTCCTGTAGTAGGAACAAAATTTGTAATGGAAGGATACACAGGAGAACAGAGAACCCAAAAATATAATGCCTCCACTGCAGAGGCATGATAGATTCCTCTAGATCCAGGCTATTTTTACTTTCTTTGTATCCATTATTTGCTAGAAAGAATAGCAAATATATTGGAAAAAATGTCAACTAAAAGTCTAAGGACCTTTTTCATACTTTAGAGGATTTGAATTTAACAAAAAAATCAGTCAGAATGATGTGCAGCATTTGTCTGATGTATTTGTTTAATGCCAAATTGGATAGTTTATTTGAAGATTTTTTTTTCCTCAGGATGACTTCTTGAAGTTTTGTTTATCTATTTTTTGTGTTTGCTGGTTGTTTCTGATTCATTTTTCTTGCAGAAAATGTGAAATTTAGCATCACTTTGTTTTCAAATCATACATAAAACATGGAAAGCAGTAAATAAACTATGTAATTGTGTTAAGAAAACTTTACTCAAATACGGCAGCCTTGCCAGAGTTAAGTGCCTTAAGTGGAATTTGGCTCAGCCATTCATGCACCTTCAGTGGAAGGTGGATTAAAACAAACAAGGATTGCATAAGGTAAATGAATGCATACCTATGCAGTGAAGATTGTTCCATAAACATGAAGACTTAATGAGTAAGAAGAGCACAAAGGTCTTCCACATGAGAACTATATAAAAATATATGATATGTAAACTGGATGAGTCACAGATCATCACAGTCACATGCAGCTATACCTTATACTTCTAAGAGCTTCTTTTTTAAAACACATGGAATTTAGGGTTCTCAAACATACACTATACGAACAAAAGTACTGAGACATCCACACATTCCATTCTAAACCTACTGTATAGGCATTAATATAGAGTTGGTCCCCCCTTTGCAGCCATGACAGCTTCCACTCTTCTGGTAAGGCTATCCACAAGATTTCTGAGAGTGGTTTTTAATTGCCCATTCATCCAGCAGAGCATTTCTGAGGGCAGACACTGATGTTGGACGAGCGGGCCTAGTTCAAATCCTCTGTTCTAGTTCATCCCAAACATGTTGGATGAGGGTGAGGTCAGGGCTCTGAGTGGGCCAGTCAAGTTCTTCCAAACCAGCCTTTATGGACTTTGTTTTGTATGCTGGGGCACAGTCATGTTGGAACAGAGTAGAGTCTTCCCCAGTCTGTCTCCACATAGTTGCAAGCATATGTCTTGGTAAGCTAAAGCATTAAGATCTTCCTTCAGTGAAACTGAGGGGCCTGGGCCAACCTCAGAATAACAAACCCAACTCAGACTTCAGACTGCCAAAAAGAGAAGTGTGAGTCTTCACTCCACAAAATACATTTTCACTGTTCAAGAGTCCAGTGGTAGCATGCTTTACACCATGCCATCCATTGCATTGGGCTTGGTAATGTAAGGCCTGCATGTAGCTAATTGTCTATGGAAACCCATGCTATGAGGTTTCTGGTGCCCAGTCTTTGTGCTCATGGTAATGCTAGAGAAGTCTGGGAAATCTATAGTTATTGAGTAGGCAGAGGGTTGGTGATTTTTGCTATTTTCACTATGAGCCTCAGCACTCGGCAACCCCTGTAACTTTATTGTTAAATTGTTGTGGTTCCTGGTTGTTGTGGTTTTACATGGATGAACTAATGAGGTGCAAAAAGGAGCAGTATAAAATAACTAAGGATTTTGATCTGTTGAACGCTAAGAACTCCTGTAGTAGAGACCAAGAATAAAAATATGGAGAAAAATATGGTTTCCTTGTTATTAATTGGCTCTAGATGCAAGCTTAAGCTACATGAGAATGGTATCAAAGTTTTTATCTGCTGATTTTATTGCGAATAAAATTTTACTTTGTTTTAAAATTTCAGCCAAAAAAAGAAAAAAACTGGATTGGGCTCTATTTTCCATACTGATAAGCCAATGATTAAATTATTAATCCTTTATAAGGAGAAATTATTGAATTTTTATGGCCTGCCTGTAGTCATATTAGGCCAAATGGTGTGTCAGTCACATTCATTTCCAGTCCTGTCAAGCTCACAATAAACAGAACCACAGAGACTATGATGATGTGGATTTACTTCAGTCAGTATATACCACTGCCAAGTCTTGCTTTTAAATAGTTAACTGAGCCACTATTATTGTAAAATAGTGTTTATAGTCCCCTTAAGTGAGTGAAAAACTGAATAAGCAGACCTACGAATGAGCAAACAATCAGTTTTGCCTTTGGCATATCACATTTAGCGCTATGTTCTTTTCTTCCATTAAAGACTTTAAATTCAATCATTCTCTGACAGCGGTAGTATTAAGAGCTAGAGAACAATTTGAATTCACTGTGCAAATACATTATGTGCTATTAGAAGAGCAATGGTAGCAGCTACCAAACTGTCCATGATATTTTTGTATTGTCTCTGTGTTATGCTCACTTTGCACTTAGCATTAATCTCCTGCGTGTTTACTGAAATCAATATGCTTCCTCTTCTTAAGAACCTCCATTAGCAAGAAAACAAGATTCAGTGATGTTTACGAAGTGCTGGTCTATTATTTTATAACTTATTTAAAGATAGATAATATCACATGGAACATTAGTGTTGGTCAAACATAAAAAACAACAAAATTACAATAAATCAGTGTGCATTAGTTATTTTTATTTCTTCTTTATATTGTAAGGCTTTTAACTCCAGTTTTACTTCATATGCAGTTTTATTTTTTTCTCAGTTTTTTTATATTGCTCTTATTTTTGTTTTTTATTTGTATTGGTGTTAGTTTTGTACACTGTGCACTGCCTTTTGTAAAGTGACTATTTTGCTTGTGTACTGGGATCGATTGCACACAGTTTCATGTTGTATTATTTTTACTTCTGTCTCTGAGGTTGGGGTTATTTAACACATCAGCGCTGTTTTGCAGGTCAAAATAAATGCCTCAGAGTGCATCAAGTGTTCGCTTCTGACTCAGGCTGCTATGATCACTACAATGTGGTCTCAGCATTTTGTCTCACCTTCTCTCTGGCAGGTAGGAATGAACCAAAACTATAATTTAATCCTGAACATGAGAACAGGGGCATGATTGAAAATCAACAAAAGCACCAGCTTATGCTTATGGCGTTCTGGATAATAAAGTAGGTTACAGCATGAGGATGAATGGGTATTAAATACTTTAATTTTAATATTTATTATTTTTTTATCTATGACCAAAGTTATGCTTTTAGAAAGGAAAAGAAGTCCCCTAGCTGATATTGGTGAATGATTCATTATATCATTTACAGATTAATTTCCTCTTTCTGGGTAGATTTTGCAATGCAACCTTAACAGTTATATTTCTTAATAAAAACAAGCACATATAAATGAAGTTTATTTGATTAATGGCAGGTGATTTCTACATTGCTGATCATGCAATGGATATATGCTGTTCTAAATACACTCATACACCACTTCATTTGGGTATTGTTAGTACCGGGTTGGACCCCATTTGCCTTCAGAACTGGCTGAATTCTTCATGTCACAGATTCAACAACATGCTAGAAACATTCCTCAGATATTTAGTCCATGCTGACATGATAGCATCATGCAGCTGCTGCAAATTTGTGACCTGCACATTCGTGATGCCAGTCTCCTGTTTCACCACATCCCAAAGGTGCTCTGTTTGATTGAGATCTGATGACTGTGGAGGCCATTTGAGTACAATAAACTAATCATGTTCAAGAAAACAGTTTGAGATGATTTGAGCTTTGTGACATGACATGTTATCCAGCTGGAAGCAGCCATCAGAATATGGGTATGTCAAAGGCAGCCCAAATGCTGGTCAGGATGCAAAACAACAAAACAAAAAGCAAACTTTATTGAAAGCTAAATAAGTCCATGAACAAACAACATCAGGACTATTTATACAGAAATGGTGATGAGGGAAACAGAGACAGCTGAGGAAACAACACAGGTGTAGACAATCGAGACAGGGGAGGAAGTAAAAATCAGAATGAGACACAAGAGACAACTAGCTATTAAAGTGAAACAGTAACTGAACACCCACAACTAAAAGAAGGAAACACTGAAACATAAATGAATTAATACTGGGGAAACACAGAAAGATGAGACAAAAGGAAGAACAAAAAGGGAAATACTCAGGGAACTAAACACAAATAACAAGCACAAAATATAGCCTGAAGCTGAGTAAAAAAGCAAGGATTTAACTTAATAAGCACAAACTCAACTAGCTCCTGAGGATTGCCATGCGACGACAAAAGGTGAATCCCCAAAAATTTCGTCATAAATGCTGACCTAACCTGACTTCACTTGACATAAGGTGAGGCTAGATGCCACAGTCAATTTGTTATTTTGTTGTTTGTTTTTTAATGCAAATTGGGTGATTAAGAACTGGTGTATGCAGCAGCGAAACTGATTCCATAATATCTGTGAAATTATTTTACCAATTTCAGCCGTGGCAACTGCGGACTGCAATGGTGGCAGTCACAACATGGTGTCACCATGAATGTATGATCCCACAACCAATGTGGTTTTGAGTTTGTGAAGATTGGACAAATAGAGATATGAAAAAAAAATCTAAATATTTCACAGAAACTGCCATCCTAGTGGCCAATCTGTCTTTTCAAAATAGCTGAAAATCTAATCAGTTCCACATCTCATGGAGGTCTATCACTGTACCAAAATTGAAAACCCTGCATCAAATAGTTTTTGCATTACTGCACTAGCACAAAGGATTTGTGGCAGCAGAGATAGCATGGTGTCACCATGAAAGAATATGATCCCACAATTTCAGTGGTGGCACCAGCAAATGGCAATGGTGACAAACATGACATGGCGTCACCATCAACACGTATGATACCATGATCAATTTGGTTTTCTTTTCATTCGTATAGTCACAAAGATAGGACGAACAACGGGAAGCTCTGGCAGAGCAAAATGAGAGTTTTTCTCTTTTTCAAACCATTCTCTGTAAACCCTACAGATGGTTGTGCAGGAAAATCCCAGCAGGTCAGCAGTTTATGAAATACTCAGACCAGCCCGTCTGGCACCAACAACCATGCCACATTCAAAATCACCTTTCTTCCCCATTCTGATGCATGGTTTGAACTTCAGCAGGTCATCTTGACCATGTCTACATGCCTAAATGTGCTGAGCTGCTGCCATATGATTAGCTGATTAGATATCTGCATTGATGAACAGGAGTACCTAATTTAATGGCCAGTCAGTGTATGCTATGTGAAATGAAATGTTTATATTTTACCAGTACCTCAAATAAATGCTTCTTGTTTGCTTTTTCAACCCCATCTTTGTGCAGAACTATTAAATAAGTATTGAATAATTAAACTTACATTGCCACATAAAAAGGAAAAAAAAGTTTTTATATGTAAAATTTGTTTCTTACTCCTCATTCAAATTATTTATTGGTAAAAAGCAGAGCAATTTCCTGCAGCACCAATTAATCATATTACAGCGCCTTATCAGATAATTCTGCAGCCTGAGGCTTTCTAATCTATGCTCTTAAAAGGGTTGAGGGCTGGCCTCTGCTCTCAGTCAACTGCCACTGCTAACAAGGGGCTGGAAGATTTGCGTATATTCCAGGAAGAGAAATGTGTCAAAAACAGCTGATTTGTAGCCATTTTAGGTCATTCATTTTCCAAGACATCAACAGATGTTTATTTCATGTGTCAATTCATTGTAGGTTGTCCCTTTTCTTCATAAAGATAAATGCATTGAAATAAGTTGATAGACAAAGTTACTTTTAAAAACTAATGCAAAAATGAGTCTTTAATGATCTCTGTGGGGAAATTTATTCTCATCATCCCAACATACAGTGACCAGCAGGCAGCCACATTGTCGTGTCTAGAGAGCAACAGTGCCTTGTTCAAGGGCACAGTGAACAACAAACACACAGTGTTCCCAAAGTGAATGGTGAACACACAGAACATCCACGTAGTATGTTCTGACGGTGGAAGGAAATCAGCACCAGCCCAGTTAGAACTTGCGTAAATACAAAGTTCTAATATCCACCCCTTTATTTAATTAACAACTTTCCAAAAGCCTTTTCATTTTTTTAAAGGTGGTTTATTTGTAATTTAAAATCAGTCTTTCGGAGGATTATATAATTGGATATTTCTTTGACCTATATAGAGCTGGACAGTGGAGTATTACTCCCACATCACAGCAATACATTTCATTTCAGTGGTCAAGGTTATTTTAATAGGCTTAATGTCTACTCTCCTGAAGCAATACTGATTGACTTATCCTCCAAGGAGACACAAGTCAGAGTCAATCTAGGAACCCATCGGCTATCGTCTGCAGACTTAGCCTCTGGCAGCAATAGCCAATTTGTTTGAGCTACCAGTGCAGGATGTGGATATGCTGGCCAAAACTTTCTGTTAGTCGTCAATCATTTGCAAATACAAAGAAATTTTAAAAGGGTAATAAAAAGCTAAAAAGATAGTATTCCATGTTTTCAAGATTGCATTTTGGCAAATAGAATCCCTCTTTTCCACTCAGTGCAGACAGTTTACCAGCATGCAAACAAACTCAGCTCAAAATAGTTTGGTAAATTGATCAGGGACATCAAAATGAAACCACAAAGCTTCCTCAAAAAACTTTGATTTTACTTACAGATTCTGGATAATATGCAGAATCTTGGTAATGGTGATTAGATCAGTTTTTAAAAAAAATTCTGTCCATCTCCATTATATTCTGGATTGTGCTTCTAACCAACTATTTTCTTCCCCTTATTGAGGGTCTGGTTGTAGTGACAACAGACCAAGGAGGGTATTCCAGAAGTTTTTTTCCCCAGCTTTTCCAATTCTTCTTGAAGTCAAGTCAAGTCAAGTCAAGTGGCTCTTTATTGTAATTTCAAGCATTTACAGGTGATGCATTAAACAAAATAATGTTTCTTCAGGACAATGGTGCCACATACGCAACTAAGAAAAACATTGGCACAAACAAAGATAAACGGTGCAACAGAGGACATTTAACAAAAAACAAAAAAAAACTGCGCTGACCATTATGCAGTCCTGGTGAGAAATAAGTACAAATGATATTAAGATAAACAGAAAAAAAGAAAGAATTGAAATGCAATTATATTACAAAATAAATAACGTGAAAAAAATGACTTTTTGGCCTTTTAAATAGTACCTTGATAATATGTTAAAATGCTACAAGAAGTTACTATTTTTATGTTTTTACTTTTTTTTTTTTTTTTAAA
>VUQH01082090.1:0-16182 GCA_015106775.1 Etroplus canarensis | reverse complement strand
TTTTACACCTGAACCTACAAGGCTCCTCGGGCCGGAGCTTATCCCCAGTTTCTGTAGCGTGAAGCGACTTAGGAGTTAGACTCCTCCTGGATGGGACGCTAGTCCATCGCAGGTTACCTCCCCAGTATTTACTGGTACCCATTTTTACTGCTGGGTGGACAGAGGCACACTTGCAGTTGGGACCTTGCCTAGGGGTCTTGGCACGGTGGAGGCCTGACTGGGATTTGAACTCACAACCTCTCAATCATGAGCCCGGCACCTTAACCATTACACCACCGCCCCTGCACCACTACTCTGTAGTAAGCTTTTTATGACTTTTTGGGTAGTTTAACTTTCCACTCTCTTTACATCAATGCAACGTTTTAAGAAAAATTGTAAAACAAAACAACAACAACATAAACTCCAGCATATATGGGCCTGGCTTGATAACAGAGTAAAGCTATGTAAGCCGGTATGAGTCCTATCTATGTTTGTGCAAATTAATACAATTAAACATAGCCTAGTTAAAAAAAAAAACACTATATTGTGTCATGTTTAAGATAATAATTGTAAAAAATAAATAATTTTAAAAAGGCCAGTTTCAGCCACAAGTCAAGGCAGCATCCTTGGCGGTGAAAGCAAACAAATCATAAAAATGGTTAATTTTCATTTTCATTTTCATCTGTGTCAAAGTCACAGGGAGCCACTGCAGATGGGCAAAAGAGCCACATGTGGCTCTACAGCTGCAGGTCTGAGACCCCTGGTGTATACACGTTTTCCTTACGTACACATTGTTTTTGTATCTGGTCATTTATCATCGAACGTTAACTGCATGTCTTAGGGTACATTGTACAAAATGAACTAACAAGAAAAAAAGTGTTTGTACAAGTTTTACAAATACAACCTGTCACCTACTTTGATCACTGAACAAAGGTCAGAAACAAAGGATGCTTTTCACTACACCCTCTTTCAGACTTTGACAGCCCCACCTGTTGATGGGCCATCAGCCAGCCTGTTTGCATCCCTGTCTGCCTGTCAAGCTGTGCACAGAACAAACACCTGCAAATCCTCCGAAGCGAATCGTAAAATGAATCCCACCTGCGTGTGGTCTGGCATCAAAATGAAACCTGGCTTATGTGGTCTAAGCAAACAGGAGGATAGCTTGGTAAACAGAAGAGGGGGGCGTTGTAAACTCTTCATTGTGCTGGGTTGTAGTTTAAAGCTGTGAGAACTGTTGTGTCCCGCTGTTTATGGATGACTGGAAAGAGGAAGGGTAGATGTTCATCTCACAAACAGGAGGAAAAGGTGGGCTGTAAATCTGTTGGTTTGCTCACTGTAGAAACAATTGCTGAGTTGTCTCTGTGAACACCATGTTTGAAGATTCCACAGTTATGGGGAAAAAATGGTCACGCAGATGGTATTTTTTAATAAGAATATGAGTTTAAAGAAAAAAACAGCTTCATCCTTTCTTCTTAATTACCAATGCAGCTGGTTTAGGAGCAGGTCTGTTTAAGGTCAAGTGAGTCACTTAAGGTTTTCCTTTATGTACTGTCACAAAAATATATACTTTAAAATGGTATATAGTGATATTAAATATGTCCATAGCTTCAAATAATGACTTAAGTGTATGTGCAAGTAATCCCCCTGAGCCAAAGCTCAGGCTCCTCTAAATGCTCTGTTTCCAACATACTTTCCTTCTCCAGGGTCTGGTTGATGTCAGTGAGAGGGAATTCTCTTACATGTTCAGAGAGAGCCACACCTCTGGCACTCAGCACATCACTATCACCAACCTGCTCCAACTGATGTTTCCCCAGCGTTCTGCTTAAGATTATTCTGCAGCCTGTAAGTCCTGCAGGCTGGCTGAAAGCGCTTTTTTCCGTTGTTAGGGAAAGTTAAATGTTGTTTGGCTTTCCCAAAGAAGAAAGCACAGCAAAACAGTAGATACAAAGTAGATTCTGACCAACTAAAAAAAAAACAATGTGTTTCTTTGCATCAGCAGATTTAAAAATGAAGCTGGTCTTTTGGCTTGGCTGGAGCTGGGAGACGAGGTTGTTCCACTTATAAAGGCCAGTGTCAAGGAGCCATAACCACAGGCTGTAAATAACAGTGGAATATTCAGGCCAGTCTCATGGCAGTGCGTGAAATATTCATGAAATAGCGACGTATATTTTTCATCTTCATGAACGTGTATTTGCTGCATGTTTTTGTGTCACAGGACACAAATTTCAAAGTGATTTCAATGGAAAGTATATTTCCACAAAAAGCGGAAAAGCATCACCATTACAAAAAAAACCAAACATTACACTAAGCTCAAAAATAATATATATTATATAATTTAAAATATACAGTAATATATTATATTATATTTTGTATTATATTTTAATTTAAACCATAGCTTTTGTCTAACATTAACCCAGTCATTTTTAATGCCTATAACCAAATCGTTGTTGGTGGCATTATTATAATTTATAACATATTTAAAATGTTTTCCGTGTATCAAACTTTGGTCCGTGTGAGAGGCAACGTGTCTGAGCACCCACTGCTCCTCCAACCTCCTGATGGACGCAAATGAACAGAAAGGAGAACAGACTGATGAAAAGTTGTATTCAGGGATGCAAAATTAGAAACAAAAAAACATCGGCTGCTTCCTCATATTGCCTCAAGGAGCTGTTACTGTACAGTGGATAAATCCACATTGATAATGTGGCACAGATTTGAAGCCGGAAGCCCTTCCTAACACTAGTCCCCACCAGGAACAAAAACTAACGTTGAGCAACATGAAAAAAATGCAAGATTCATGTCCAGGGACATAAATTATCAGATTAAAGTTGTGACTATTTCACAAACTGCCGTGACACTGGGTTGGAACACTATAGTCACAAGACTGAATGTCTTGTATTGCAATCGTTAGATTTTGGCTTGAACATATATGGATGGATTTGAGAAGCTGTCATTTCAAAATCAAGACTAAGAAATTACTTTACAGTTTGTTTTTAGACTCTCCACATTGTAAAATAGAGGAGGTGTTGCCACTACCACTAGAGGGGCAGCCAATCAGAAGAACTAAAACAGCCTTTGGGGGCACAAGCCCCTCTCACCATAGAAGGTTGTGTCAGGAAGGACATCCGGCATAAAACCTCTGCCAAGTTACCAATGCAGATTAATCTGTTGCGGTGATCAGCTGGGTCTTGTAAGCATAATAATGCATAAATCAGCAGGCCCTTTGGAGCAGTAAAACACACAAGAGTCTGCAGCAAGCATGGTAGGAAAAGAAATCAAACGGGAACTGCATTATGAGCCAAATCTCCTGTAGCTTTCCAAAAGTGGAAAGGTACTGCATGTCCAAAGAGCTGTGTTATGACCTCAGCAAGACAAGAGTCCAACCAAATCTCACATTCACATCTCTTGATTGCAGCAACAAGACTTTATACAAGCTCAAGACAGAACTTGGCAACAGTCCCTGCAGTGCGAGCAGGGACTGATTCGAGCGTAAATGGGCAGGACAGCTTGTCATCAGGTTTAGCGGCTGAGCTTACAGACATAAGTTAGGGGGTCGGATTCTGAGTGAAAGACTTTCTTTCCTTTCTTTATGGCCTTTATTTCCATCCCTTTCTGTCCATCCTTGCTTCTGTCATCGGAGTAATTAACATGTAGCCCGTGCACGCTCAATTTACGGAGCTAAAACCTTCCACTGAGGGGAGTTGGCGGAATGTGCACTGTATAAACAAATTACAAACTGTGTGTTTATTCTCCTCATGTGTAATTATGTTCTTCAGAACATCTAGTATTTAAAGGCCCAGTGCGCCAATATGTTAATATGTGGTGATGACTCTCTTTCTGCTCGATCACAGCTGTTTCAACACAAGGGAAGATCATCCCCCTCTGTGTCTAGTATGCAGCACATTTTCTCCTCTCTCAACCTTTGTTTTTACTTCTTTTTTTACATCTCTACACACATCTACATCTGTTATTTACTTTTTGTGCATTTGACGTGCTGTCACATATATATATACATATATATATATATATATATATAAACTGTGTATTTAAATGAACTGATAAAGCCTTGTGCAGACACAAGCATGTAAATACGATTAATGGCTGCATTTTACCAACATCATTGCCTGTCTTCTTCACGATTCTCCTTCCAGAGCTGTCAAATCTAAAATGCTTGCAGTGCTTTTCTGATGGTTTGGCATTTTCTGGTACTTTATTTTGCATTAGTGGGAACCAATGGAGACAACAAAGAATGTGTTGGGTCTATACAGCTCACATTAATCTACAGCAAGTTATTTTAACCTAGCCTGCCAGGACATAGTCTGATGGACAGTTCTGAACAGCGTGTTGTTTTTATGCTTCTAATGTCGAACTGGTTTGTTGTGGGGAAAAGAGAGCAGAGCATGAAAGCGAAGCTGTTGATTCATGTTCCCACCCTTGCCTATGGTCACAAGCTCCAGATAGTGATATCACATAAATGGTGTCTACTTATATAGTGCTTTTACCTACCTTATTTTTAAGGCCCAAAGCGCTTTACAGTCACACTCACTCATTCACACACCAATGGCGGCAGAGCTGCCATGCACCAGCGCTAACCAGGCCATCGGGAGTAACGTGGGGTTAAGTGTCTTGCCCAAGGACACATCAGCACACGGGCCGGCAGAGCAGGAATCGAACCTGCAATTAACCGATCAGAGGTCGACCGCTCTACCTCTGCACCACGGCCGCCCATGGAGCACGTAAACAAGCAGCAGAAATAAGTTTCCTCCAAAGGGTTTCTGGGCTGTTCCTTAGAGATACAGTGAAGAGCTTCATAGCTCAGGAGGGGCTCAGAGTGGAGCCGCTGCTCCTACGCATCAAAAGGAACCAGCTGAGGAGGTTGAGTCATCTAACGAGGATTCCTCCTGGTTGTCTCCTTGGTGAGGTGTTCTGGGCGCATCCTCCCAGGAGGAGACCCCAGGGCAGACACAGGACAGCATGGAGAGATGATATCTCTCTGCTGGCTCGGGAATGCCTTGGTGTCCCACCAGAGGAGCTGGAAGAGGTGGCCAGGGAGAGGGCGGTCTGGGCTTCTCTGCTTAGATTGCTGCTATCGCAGCCTGGACCCAGATAGGTGGCAGAAAATGGATGGATGGGTGGATGTTAAATGGGTTAAATAAAGAAGTACAATGTAGCAGTTGCTGAGCTTTATTGGTTGAGGTAAGCAGATTTTGCTACATTTGGACAGAGCTAGACTGGCTTCCCTTCTCTATTTTCAGTCCCTGTACTGAGCGAAGCTGAGTAACTGCTAAGTCTATGCTGAGTCTATCACAGCTGTCATAAGGTGAAAAGCGGGGTACGCCCTGGACAGGTCAGCAGTCTATCACAGTGCTAACAAAGCCAAACACAAATCGAAAAAGAAAAAGCAATGCAAATAATAGCAGCACCAAAAGTTTTTACAGACACAAGTTGAGACATAAACAGAAACAGTCTAATTCTGTTTAAATTTGCTGATGTAAGTTTCACTGGTGGATAACAGCCACCTTATAAGTTCAGTTTTCAGCTTTCCTAGCTGCCTTTGTGCAACTCCTTGACTCAGATTGTGGGTTGCCAAGTTTTGATGACAAATGAGTTGAAATCATATGAATTGCACGGATTGTTTTTTTGCAGACTAGGTTTCATAGATGATCTGATGACTCTGGAAACATTAAATGCACGAACCTGTTTTTGTGATTATTCAAGTTTGAGGGGCAATCAAATTATGGGCATTTACAGAGAAAACCTACAAAATATTAGTGTTGGATGACATGCCAGATTCTGTGCACATCTATGAACTCTTGTACTAATGTTTTAATGTTCTGTTCTACAGATGAAATGGAGACTGTTGAAACATACTCTTTTTTTTAAACAATACAATACTTGCCTGCTTTCTTATCTCACAAATCTCGCACTGATACTCATCCAGTCACTGCCACATTTGTCTTATCTTAGCCAACTACTCCACCTTCTTCTGTTTCACTTAATGAGCCCCAAAGCAGAGCAGCAGAGGTGGTGGAGAAATGTTGAAATGTTGGGTAGGTTACAGAACTTTTTTCTCTGGCTGCCTGCCTCCCCTGACCCCATATTTGCCAGCACAGTCCCCATCTCTCCTGCCAGGAACCAATCAAAGCAACGAGCAGTGTTTCAAACAGGTTCTGCGTAACTTCAGCATTCACACTCAAACTGCAGCTAATTAGATTCTCACGTATGCATGCCTAGGGTCATCTGTGGTCATTTCATGTGTTGACAGTACATGCAAAAGCACATACATGTACAGCACACACACACACGGCAGATGTGAGCCTTTTTTCCTCACCGTTGCAAAAGCACTGCTATTCTCAGTTAACCTCGTTCAGACAAACCGTCCAAGACAAGACCAAGACTGCAACCTCCAAGGACTGACCACAGCTTGCGGAGTGAGAACACAGACAGTGGGTGTCCAGTGTAAAACCAGCAAGAGAGCAAGTCATACGAAAACACGGCACAACAACATGATGCTGGACACCAGGAGGTGGCAGGATTTCAACAAATCTTTAATTTCACCAGTTCAGCATTTCATTTATGAGTGCTGCTGTTGTGAAATGAGAAACGCAGACATTGCCACATTTTCCTCAAACAAATGAGTTTGGTAAACCCTCGCCCTGCTTTACAGCATAAAACATTAGGGGGATACCAAAATGGCTTGGTCACAAATCTCCGAATCAGAAGGAGTTTTTTCAGTGATTCAGTCCCATGGACATTAATGCCAGACAGCAAAAAGTGGCCTACTCAGAACTTTGTGAGAATGATTAGGAATGAGAAGCTCTTCCTAAAAAATCAACCAGCTAGCCACCCGTAAGAGACATGTAAAAGAAAAGTGTTATTAAGAACTACAAGATTTATGACTTGTCATCAGTCAAAGTGTAGGATAAACAGGTCGGATGCACTACTCATTACAGCCTGGTTTATCAGAGCCTTTCATTCCCGATGTAGCACCCAACCCCTGTAGGTAGTAAATAGATAAGATCAAGATGGTGTCATACATAGTACTATGGTATATATATGAAATTTAAGCCTGAGATAAACATGAGTATGGTGTCAGGTTACATATTTGAAGTGAAGCAACGTTACAGTTAAGAGTTAAGTCCAGTTTGTTACATCATAATTTGGGGTTCTTATGCTGTACTCAATACCGCAACATTGATTCAGCCAGCAGAAAAAAAAAATGCAGCCTGACGACCAGATAACACAATACTGTACAAAAGCCTTGACCCGCCTCTCAGTTCTTTATAATGTGCCAGGAAAATGGAAAGTAGGTGCAAAGATCAATTGAAATGTGTAAATATGATTGGGAATACAGCCCAAATGGCAAAAATTAAGTTTGTACACTTATAACAAGCTTGGAAGTTGGTCTTTGGTATGTCCACCTTTATTTTTTAACACGACCTGAAGTGTCTTAGGCAAGCTTCCTGTCATTTCTTTAAGGAGTCTTCAGGAATAGTTCTCCAGGCTTCTTTAAGGACATTCCAAAGATCTTTCTTGGTCATTAGCTGCCTTTTGTTCAGTTCTCTAAAAAGACGCTCGTACACTGCTTTGGTAATGTTGAGGTCCATTCATCATTCCATAAGACCTGTTGCCACTTATCTTCAGTCCAGTTCTTGTGTAATTTGGCAGACCTCAGCCTTTTGTCCCTGCTTCCCTGCCTTAAGAATGCCTTCTTGAAAGCCGCTCTTCCACTGAGACCATTTCTGATGAGACTTCAGTGAACAGTGAGTGGATAAACTTAAGGATTAGATACATCCTTCAAGTCTTGTGTCAGGTCGTTGCTGGATTTTTTTCCTAATTCTTATAAACATGACTTTCAGATGCTGTTCTTTTGGTATAGGTAGTTTTTAGGCCTGTCACTGCTTCTTTTGTCTTGTCAAAAAAAATAAAAAATTAAGGACACAGTGCACACCAAGTCACGATATGCAAAGTTTTTGGCTAATAGCTCTTTGGGAATCACCTCGTTGGTGCAAAAATACTTTTTATGCATATCAAACTATGTTATCATTGGCATTTTAAGGAGATTCAACTAAAGAAAAGGGGAAAAAATGGTATGCTTTTGCAACAGGCTGCTTGTAACAAAGTGCCTCAAGATATAATTTAAAATTGTGTAATTGCTAAGTTGTTTGTTATATGTAGACACAATTCTTTGTTAGTTACCTTTTTTATTCTTGAATGATTCATAGGTCAGTGTTAAGTGGCTTAACAAAACACAAAAAAAATAAAAATCATTTGTCTTAAAATGGTCAGGGACGAAGACGGGACTGAAAATGAGTGAAAAAAGCAGCCGATGCCCAAAAACTTTGAAAGACCTTCAGAAAGCCTGGAGAAATATTCCTCAAAACACCATGAAAAAATAAAAGAAAGTCTGTCTCCTTGGAAGCAAAATATAAAGCACTGAGGAGTGGCCTCAAAACTTCAGCACAGTAATGTCAGTCAGTGGTTATCTAAACCACGTCATTTAGAAGTAAAACAAAACTGAATACACTCAGTTTTTCAGTTGTAAGTGCTTACTACATGGAAAAGTTGGGCACATACAGTTCCTATAAATATGGAAGGTAACGTCTGAAACCATAAACTAAAAGGTCACAATCTTTGAAGCCTCCAGTTAAGCATTTAAATCTTTTGCTTTGAAACATCATAAGCAAGGACTGGTTTTAACCAGCAAACCACATTATAAGGTTGACTTGTCAATCACAAGATAGGCTTGCCCCTAAACATACCCACCATTGCTATCTATCTTACTCTAAATAGAACCATAATTTGCTGAACCAGTGTCATGTTCAATTAAATAAAACATGGAAGTAGAAATTGAGTCAGTAAAAATCATCCGGAAAATCTTTTGTGTCACCAGATAAACAAGGAGGTTTGTTTAGTATTTGCATGACTGCCTACCCCTTTCTTACAGTCAAAGCACAGTCAAATTATAGATGAGTGGAAGGATGACAAAAATATGATATACAAAGTAAAAATATCATGACAGGAATCTAAAACTCAACATTACAGTGTGATTCAGTTTCTTCAAAGCTGAGGTACATTTTTCCCTTGAGCAAGGCACTTAAAATTCCAAAACTGTGGACTGGAGCTGCTGAGTGGGGTCACAGAAGTACAGTAGCTCCCAGGTGTGAACTGATTTATCTGTAAGTGTCAAACTGTAAAATGTCAGCGTGTCTGTTCTCTCTGTTTGAACTGGAGCACATTTCACCACCTCGTCTCCATCACAGGACCCTGCCTGGATCTGCAGTTTTAGTTGTGTTTACACCACGGTGTCAACATCTGTGTACGAATCGTCCAAACCAAAGCTGTACGAGCGTTCCACGGAGCTTGGATAAAGGCAGGCGTCTCCTGTAAAACTGACAGGAGAGGAAAAGGAGAGCGCACCCTCTTGACCTCAGCTCAGACTGCGCCGACTGAAAGACACACACTGACGAAGTCAACAGCGGGAAGCCCACGAACTGGAAACACTCACGTTCTCCTTTTAAGTCACTGACATTTTAAGTGGACTTAAGTGAGAAACTCACACACATGCGCCCACACAGGCATGGAAACACTCTATTTTAAACACTGAAGCCACAAGTGTTTGCAGTTTCTGTGGTATAGTTACTAAAGTAGTGATGATGCACTGGTAGTAACACCAGTCCAAACATTATGGTCAAGGAAGGTAGGTGCCAAAAAGTAACCTTGGTTTAAGATTTACTGATATTCTGTAATGTATTGTCTTGTGTCTTATAATGCAGTGGTTTACACATTTGCCTTGCAAGTGAGAGGTCCCTGGTTTGATTCCAGGTGGGGATGCAAGCCCCTCTTATCATCGAGGGCTGTGCCAGGAAGGGCATCTGGTAAGGGCAACAGCTGGCATGAGTAAATGCACACTTGCATCGTACCTATTAACCCTTCATACCTCACGGTCATCTTCAACACATGTTGCTAAAGTTAGCAGTGTTACCAAACAGCGTATAGAGAAGGTATGTGACCTGCAGCGTGTACGTCTGCTAACATGGGTGCAGCACCATGCAGCAACGCTACTTCAATGCATTGTGCAGTACGGAGGTTTCTGTAGAAATTAAATATAATGTCACACTATTGTGCAGCGTTTGGCTGCAACAGCCACAGCTGCGCACACACAAAGTGTCCTTCCATTGTTTTCGGGCTCAAATGGAGAGGACAACTGCCTGGATCCAAGCAGTGAAGCGTCAGAACCCACGCGGATCTTCCCGGACCCCTGTATAAAGTGCCGTGGTATGCGGCTCCTTTGTGTATAGTAATGAAGTATTTACTTTGTGACTCCGTGCATTCATTATTTACATTTCTGGACTGTCAGTAGCATCTTTTCAGTATGGCTGCACCATAAATAATTTGAATGCTTATATTTAAAGGAAGTTCTCTCCTTTCCATAGTGAAATATTGTCAATTACAGACTTTTAAAGTATAAAGTATATCCTTTCAAGGCCCAGTAACTTGTTTACTGTTAGAAAAAGAAATAATTGTAACATTTATTTATAGCTGAAACAGGGTATGTTGGATAAATTGGTGCAGAATGAACTTTTATGTTGGGCAGTAATAATAACCAAATTTACAGGTACCAGATAATTTGGTTAAAGGGCAGCTCAAATTCAGAAATGTTTATTGTGTAGTAAGTTGGCCAGGCTATATTAACTGGTTAGATGAGGTTACGTCCTGCTTGAGAGTTGCTGTTTTGCATCTGATTGAAATGTTGTCTACTGAATTATAGAGATGTCTGTAGTTAACACAATAAAAACACATCATTACAGCGGGAAATTTTTCAAAATGACGGAAAACTGGAAGTACGTCATCACTTACCTTCTCTATTAGCTAACGACCTCATTGTTCAAAAGTTACTCATCAATGCAAAGCACTGCATTAGTGAAGAACAACTTCAGACCTCTGGACTCGAGCTGGAACAACAGACATAATGTTTTCACCAGCTCCGCTGCTTTAAAACCGCTACATTTCTTTTTTGAGTTATGGCTATACCTGCTACAGAGCCAGCAAACTTGCTCGTGCAACAAAACGGGAAGTTACCAAAGGCGGAATAATCTTGTGCTTCAAAAAAAGTGTCCATCAAACTCAGAAAAGTAACCAGTTCTCTTACAAGAACCCTTAATAAAATGTATTAAAGCATGAACAGAGCTGAGTTTTACCAAATTATTTATTAGTTTTCAATGTTTTTAACTTTGAAATAGTTTGTAACCACATTATATTATATGGATAATGAATTCAGCTTTTACTTGTCTCTTATGAGCTTCATTTAGCTATCCAAGCCTCCAGACACTGAAGCCCAAGGTCCTGTGAAATGAAGACATCTTAAGGCTATTATCTTGAATCCCTGCATTCACTGCTAACTCACTTGTTAATGCATTCCATTCATTTTGAAGTCCAAATGTTTTCAGATTTTACTGTATCAAGGTTATTCACACATTCAATTTGAAGGCAGCTCTAGCTTTGCCCAAAAAGTCTGGTTCATTAGTTGTGTATCGTTATGGCAAAATTTTACCCACTATTACCAAACAGGAGTCAAACAGACAAGGTTGTAAATAAATCTCCAGTTAGCTTTTATGCCTAGAAAATCTGTCCATAAAAAGTTATGAACAGGCCTGGAGACACCCACCTGGAACGGGTCTGACTTATCTTTTCAAGTCTAACAAATCATGCTGGTCACACTGAAAGTGTAACTAAACCTCATCACAGCTTCTGAATCCATCAAATTAAAAACCTAATGAAGATGATTAAACCCTCCTTAGTGGTTAGCTTATTTAAAATCTGACCTATGAGGTCTGGCTTAGTCTTTACAATTCAAGTTTATGATTTGAAAAGATCTCTGAATTATTTAAATATTCCTCTGTCTGCCAGCTTTCCCTGGACTGGCCACTTCACCTATAACAGTTTAAAGGCTGACCATTGATGCAATAAAACCTCAGCTATACATAATATCCAATGCACTGTTAATGGCAATTTGTATGATTTTGAACTGATGTGTGTGGGTTTTAGTTAAAATATAACCTACAGTTCATGTACACATTCATTAATGATAATACTGCAGTCGCTGGCGCCACTGGAAGTGACTGATGGGTGCTGGTGAGACTCTTTTTCCCACTAACTATAATCCATGATGTATGACTATTAAAGACACCAAAAGTCAGAGGTAAGAGGTTATTAAGGGGTTACAAGGTTGTTCAGGGCCACACTGCTCTGTACAGCATGTTAAATTCCCACGACCATGAACACTTCATTTATTCAAACTCAATCCAAAAATGTGAGATTGGTGAAGAGGCAGCACAGTAGTACTGAAAACTGTCAGAATCAACACAGGAAAACTATTTTACTTAAAGAATGAAGACTGCACATCTAGAACAGTAATATTTTGAGAGCTGAAAGACAGAGACTTCACCAAAATCTTGGTCATTGTATGAGCTAAAAATTGGATACTTTCCTAAACTGTGTTGACAAGTTGAATCTGTGTCCCTGTGTAGCAACTTCAACATTTATACATGCCTGACCACCAAATAACAGACTCCAGATACCAAAATGAGAAAGTAGGAAAACTGTATTTTGACTGGGCATTCTGACACCTTTGTCTTAAGTAATCTATTCACAATAACACAAAGTGACTCTATTTTCAGCCTAAGTAATTATAGGCCACTTGTGTCTTTGTGCTTGCGTGCTCCTGTAATTAAAGACAAAGTGAGGGCAAATTGAGAAAGATTCCCATCCATTCTGAATTCAAGGCAACAAAGTGTTGGTTAAACTGGCACATTGCTTCAGTCTAAGTCCAATAATTATCACAAGGAAATGGAGGGAAGCCCAAAACACACTGATGTTGTTACTGAAATAGACAGAGACAGATTTACTTTCCTGAAAACACGAGGCCTTTCAGTGTTTTCTTTCGAGTATTATAGTAGTGTCTAAGAACGCCCAGGCCTTACATTAAAGAACTGTCCAAATCCACGCTGGAGTCATGCCTAAAACTGTTGCAAACACCCGTAAACATGAGAACAAATTTGGAGAGTTCTTTCAGATCTTTTGAATACAGATGAATACTGTAAAAGCTGAAGCCTTTATAGGGGGAGAAATAACAGCAAGTTGATACACATTTTTTGAGTATAAACCTGCATTTTTCTTTGGTGCGTGCAGGGACTCACAGGAATGTAGACATTTAACATCAAATCTTTGAATTTACCATGTTACTGTGGTTATTTTTTTTATGTATTTAGCTTGACTGTTGTGGATGTGTAATGAGGTAATGCATGATAGAGTCCAGCCAGGATTCATCTTTAGGGCTGTTGCAAAACTCATATATTTTACACTTTGCTACTGTAAACACCTTTACGGTAAGAAGCTGTCCTGCATTACTGTAGGCACACTGTGAAATAATGTTTAATTCTGACAAATCTAGCTGTCAGTCTTCTTCTTTCGGGTGCTCATTAGGGGTTGCTACAGCGGATCATCTGCCTCCATCTCACCCTATCTAACCGTCAGTAATTTACTGTAACAAAACAGTAAAGTTTCTTACAGAGAAGGACACCTGTTATTTTATCTGTTTATGCTGATCATTTTACATATACGTTACTGTGTTCTTGGCCATACAAACACTGGAAACCACATCATATGTCCTCAGCAATCAAAGTTTAAACAAAAAATAACATAACACATTATAATACGTAGCACTTCTTTGGATGACTATCATGGAGCAAGCTCAAAATTAGTTGCAAAGCTGTTAACTAATTATTTCTGCTATGCTGCTCCCGCTTTTCCAGGCTCTCTCTCTCTTTGTGTGTACATGGGTGCATGCATAGTTTCTTTCAGGGGGGTGTGGCATATGGAGGTTCCTGCTGTTCTTTGGCCATTCTTCCATTGTCAGTCACTTGCAGTGTGAAGCTGCAGATCTTGACTCATTGCCAGGTTGCCATCTCATGTTAAGTGCAGTCCCTCAGGCTTTAGTTGCTCAGTTATTGTTAGAGTTTTGGTTATGCCGTTTAACCTGCCATACTTTTCTAACATCGCCCTGTCTGCCTCCCTCACAGGTGAATCTCTGTGCTCCAGCCTTGGTCATCTGCCCCAACCCCTACTTTAGCCCCTTCCCGTCTGCCTACCCACTCTCCATTTTATTTCTTATGGACTGCCCCCCCCAAAAAAAAACAACAAAAAAACAAAAAAAAACACTGATCACTGACTCCTGTCCTGTGGAATCAAAAGTATAAACATACATATATATAGTTGAACTTCAATGAAGAGGTTTTCAGTCAAGTCATGGAATGGTGGACCAGTTCCTTATCCTCGAGAGCAGGGGTTCCCACATTTTTTCAGCTTGCGAGCTAATTATAAAATGACCAAGCCAAAATGATCTACCTACTATAAAAATGCAAAAACCATATTTATTTATAAATATATTGAGTATTATCTAGATGCACAATAAATGTTGGTGTACCTTGCATGACTGCATGAACCTATATTGCACAATACAATATTTTTGTCATTACCTTACTCTGATGAGTTGCACTGAAAGGAATCAGCCAGAGATGCATATTCCGGACAGTAGTTGCTGATAGCCAGCCTCAAGCACACTTGAAAAGAAAAAGAAAAGTCCAAAAATGCCGCTCCACATTCCCCTTCTTTGGAGTGGCAATTGTAGACTGGCAAATGAGGCAAACGCACTTCGAATGTGAAAAAAAAGTCCTCGTCCCATTCTGTATGGAAGTGGTTGGCTTACTTGGTCCAACTCCCTCACTCATTTTATACCCTTTCTTAATTTAGTAGAAAGAAATTGGAGGCTAACCAGGCAACTGACCTGTGTGTCAGAAAAGATCAGATGTCAGACTGGCTGCCAATTAAGTGACAAATGTAATAGAGAGGATGGATGATAGGCTGACATCTGTTTTTTTAATGCCATGCAATCTACCCACATTACCTTCGCGATCGACCACTAGATTGCAATCAACGTATTGGGCACCCCTGCTATAGAAGATTTTTGAGAGGGCGTGGGATTTTGACCAACTAGTCTAATGGTGTTTTATGGACTTGGAGAAGCCTTTCAATCATCTTATATGGGTGCTTTGGGAGTCCTACTTGGGTCCTGTAAAACTGTAGTGAGAGCTTTGTTTGTGTTGCCAGTCAGACTCGTTCTTGGTGGGTGTTAGCCTCCACCAGGGCTGCCCTTTGTCACTGTTTATCATTTTTATGGACAGAATTTCTAGGCACAACCAAGGAGTGGAGATAGTTGCATTCAGTGATCTTAGGATCTCATCTCTGCTTTTTACAGATGATGTGGTTCTGTTATTTATTGAGGCTTCCACTGGGGCGGTTTGCAGCTTAGTGTAAAGGGGCTCAGAATTAACACCATTAAGTCTGAGGTCCTGATTCTTAGCCAGAAAATGGTGGAGTGCCCACTCCAAGTTGGGGAGTTGCTGCCCCAAGTGGAGGAGTTCAAGTATCTCAGGTTCTTCAAAAGTTGATTCTGTTCATCTGGACGTAAAGTTTTCCGTGCTAGAAACGTTTCATCACTCATCCAAGTGACTTCTTCAGTCTCAACTGACTGCAGGTTTCCCCAACCTTATAAATAGTAGATTTGCATGATGACTGGAACTATCACCAATGAGGGAACAATGGGCTGGGAAGTCAGTTCCTTGTCCATTAAAATGCAAATTCTCATGACCATTGATCAAATAACCACTGATCAAAGCCCACTGATCAAAGGCCACTGATTAATGGCCATGAGTACCATTCACAGAGAGTTGGGGAATGGCTGCAATCACAGCGTTGTAAGATGGCGAAAGATGTACCCTTAGGCCCCCTCCTCGATTCAGAGACGGTCTTTCCCTTTTCACGTATATGGCTTCCTTGACTTCCCACTCAAACCAGCGTTCCTCCCTGTCCAGGATGTGTACATCCTCATCATTGAAAGAGTGTCCACTGGCCTGTAGGTGTAAATAGACTGCGGAGTCCTGGCCTGACGAGGTGGCTCTTCTATGCTGTGCCATCCGCTTCGCCAGAGGTTGTTTGGTTTCCCCGATGTATAGATCCTGGCAATCCTCCTGGCACTTAACAGCGTACACTATATTACTCTGTTTGTGTCGGGGGACCCGATCCTTGGGGTGGACCAATTTTTGGCGCAGCGTGTTTTGGGGTTTAAAAGCCACAGAGATGCGA
>VUQH01082088.1:0-42612 GCA_015106775.1 Etroplus canarensis | reverse complement strand
AATATAAGTGGTTGATGAGAATGTACATAACACCTGTCAAGCTCCATCGTATGTCTGCTAATATTCCAGATGTGTGCACCAAGTGTTTGATTGAGAAAGGAACTTTGTTCCGTTGCTTGTGGGAATGTGCAAAGATTCAAAACTTCTGCAAGGATGTTATACAATGTGTATCGGAAATGTTTAATACCAAAGTCCCTTTAAATGCTAAACTATGTGTGCTTGGAATATACTCAAAGAACTTTCTACAAACACAGAAACAGTATGCAGTTTTGGACTTTGGACTTCTACAAGCCAGGAGAGCTATTGCACTATGCTGGAAGAGTATGGATGCTCCTACAATGAAGATGTGGATGAAGGAACTTTCTGAATGTATTGGACTGGAAAGATTAACATACATTGCCAAGGGGAAACGAAAAGACTTTGAAAAACTCTGGGACCCATATATGAATATCATGACAAATGAAAATGCTAGATTTTTCTGAAATGATTTGCAAATGCTGGAAAATGTAGCCCCCATTTTCTTTCTCCCCCCCCCTTTTTTAAAACTAATTAATTTAATTAATTTATTTATTTATTTTTATTTTATTCTATTTATTTTTCATTATTATTATTTTAATTTTATTTTCCTCTTTGTTAATTAATCCAGTTTTATTACATCTATTCGAATTGAAAAATGATGCAAGGGTATGCACTATGTGTGTGTAATGTGTAAATGTTATTTGTTCGTGAAAAATTTTGAAAAAGACAATAAACATACTGGCAAAAAAAAAAGAACGCCCTAGGTCACAGGTCTGATTTTGTAATCATATCATCAAACCTGCAGATTTATGTCATAGACATTCTGGTGAAAAGAGGAGCTGAGCTGGTGGTGGGTTGGATCAGGTGATGATGAAGGGTGCTGGACAGGACTGGCATGCCCAGCTGTTTAGTGAGGGTACATGCCATGGTGGAAACCACGAAACCAAATGCTGGACAATAGAGATGAAGGGAGTGTGACTCTAATAGTGGCTGCAGCAAAACTCAGGTGGGGATGATGAGATTAACCCCAAGTTCTTTAAGGCTCTGGATGTTGTGGGGATGTCCTAGCTGACTCATTTTGGCCGCATTGCATGGAGGCTGTGAATCGTGAACTAGGATTGGCAAAACTGGAGTGGTGGTCTCCCTTTTTAAGACGGAGGACTGAATGGTGCGCTCTAGCTTCAGAGGATCTGCACTCCACAGCCACCCTGAGAAGGTCTACACCAGGGTACTGGAGAGGACAGTCTGTTTCTTGGTAAAGCCTTGGATTCAATTCAATTCAATTTTATTTATATAGCACCAATTCACAACAAGGACAATGAAGTTTTCATCTTGGTTATGGAATACTTGACCAGCTCTTTATCTTCTCAAGGACATTCAAGGGTGCATGGGAGTTTGCCCAACTATGTGTTCTCTGTCCTGTGAGGTCCTTCTGGAGTGTGGGGTATTCATTTCATTTTTGCAGGCTATTTTTTCTGGTATAACCCTTGCAAGAGCTTAGTCTGCATATCTGGAATAAGTCAGATTCATTCTTGGTGGGTGTTGGACTCTGGAAAGGCTACCCTTTTTCACCGAGTGGAGTAGTTCAAATATTTCATGGTTCAGAGAAGAATGGAGCTCTGGAACAGAGCTCAGAGCTGTTGTTCCTCCTCACTGAAAGGGGCTGGCTGGATGGATGAATGGATGGAAAAACTTTTATTTGCTAATATAAAGGTCAAGAAAAATCTTCTAAATCAAATTCCAGAGTCTGCAGAGGAGCTGAAAGGCTCTGGCATCCATGGTACCACTACAGACAGCATAGCACATGATGAGGGCTGGAGAACAGGTGGATGGGGAAGGTCTGACAGGTACAAGAGAGCCAGGGCTTTGAAGGTAAGTAAAGAATGTTGTAACATGGAACTGTTGAGTTGGAAGAAGAGGGGTGTGATGAAATCAAAGCAAAGTACCTGTCAAGTATGACATCAAGACTTCTAACTTAAGGGGAAATAGAGAGCAGACTGTCATCATTTGAAACAGTGAAGGTGTAGATTTAAAATATGTGCTATTTCAGCTGATAAGATTAACCTGAATTATATTTCCAGTTATTGAACATCCAGATGATGTTAGCCTGAAGACAGCTGGTGAGGGCAGCAGGAGAGCTGTATTTGGCTTTGAAGAGATGTGAAGTTGAGTGTCATCAGCATAGCAATGAATGTGAATGTCATAATATTTATTTCAATATTTCAAAGGGAAGAATAAATGAAAGTGGTCTGAATACTGATCCCAAATCATTGGGTTACCCTGACCAGTTCTGCCTGAACACTCTTTTCCTTGAACTTTTTTCTATCGATCAAATAGGATTGAAACCAGATGAGAACAATGCTGTCAACTAGATATTGGAGAACACAGCACCTCAAAAATGTTCATGTGAAAATGTACTACCAAAATCTTCCTTTTTTTGAGTTACCTGCAGTTATTTGATAGATACATTTAATAAAGGTATTGAGCAAAGAAACATAAGTGGGGCTTTTGAAGAAGTGTGCCTTCATAGGTTAATCTTGAATTCTCTGCATCTTTGGCTGCTCCCTTGCATTTTCCCTGAGGGATCTCCACAGCAGCTAGATCTGCATTGGTAATTTGGCAGCGGTTTTACATCAAATGCGCTTCCTGATGTAACCCTTAATGTTGAAGGGATGTGTGTCCTCACCTGGAATCAAACCAGGAACCTTTCACTTGTAAGGTGAATGTGTTCTATGATGCTATGACAGCTTAAATAAAAATATATTTTGTCCATTCATACTACATTTTTAGTGGACTTTAATAATCTGTCATGATCCCCTGCCCTGCCCTGGTCTGTCTTTCTCTCTCTCTCTCTATCTGGGATGAGAGTGGGAGTGTGGCTGCACACCTGCTCCTGATCTGTAATCGTGAAACTATTTAAGCCAGCTGTTCCATCCACACTCTTAGGTACTCCCAGTGTAGTAAGACTGGTTAGCCTACATTTACGCTTTGCCTATGCTTTGTAACTCTGCCTTCAAGTAACTTTGTTCTCTCTATTCCTGTATCTGGAACTGCCAAGCTGCTCACCTGGAACTCCTGTCTTTACAACCTGCCTGACCCACTCACTCTCTGCAGCCCTGGAGCTTACAGACATTTTCTTGGACCCTCTAGACCTTGGAGCTATTAATCGTGCTCTAGACCTCTCTGAGATACCCTGGATAACTTGAATACCTGGGCCTTGAACTGCTAGCACATTCTTTGAACACCTTGTTTGACTACCTACACATTGTAAATAAATCACCTTTCACCTTTAAGCCTGCCTCAGTCCAATACCACTGCAAACCCTGACATGAACACTGCATGTGTCATATACAGTTATGTTTTTGTAAATGAAATTAAATATTGTGTTAATTCTATGAACTTTAGCTCTATATTCAACATTTTCAGTGTCCCTTGTCATATTTATTTATATATCTTTGCTTTTTGTATTTTTATGTTTTATTCTTGTTTATTCAATGACTGAGCTGATTAATGCAATAAAAACTGCATTATTTTAATGTTCATTAAACTGTCTCACAGTATCCCTTCGGGGTCTGTGGATGGTGGTGGAAAACTGCAATGTGTGTCTGGAAATGGACTCAGCTATCAGTGAGGTTTTACTTCAGTGACTCTGCTTTAGTACCGAAGGGATACACTGGTCTTAAACAAGGAACACATCTCACATTGTAATAGGAAAAAAACTGCAGGAAATGTATGAAATTTTAAATGACTTTTGCTGGATTATTTAAAAACAGCATTTCAGACTTTAAGATAAACAGCAGATGTCTGTCGTATCCCTCTCCACGCACCTAAAATACATAAAGAAATGGTCTTTACTGAAGAAGTGCAATAGAGATGAGAGTGGAAGATTTGACTTTGTCATTAAAAAATACGGAACCCAGCAATGTATTCTGAAATTTTATTTGATTTGCTCTGATGGCTTATATTTTTGATTGGATAAAGACAAGTCAGTGAAAATTGGGGTAATCCATGCTTATGTTCAATTCATTATTATATGTACTCAGGGCAGATAAATGGAGGGTTGTGGTGAGCCACATTGTACTACAGTACTACCATTGCACTGTGAATGTGACAAAAAAGAAAACTTCAAATTCTACACATGGTTGCTTTAAATACCCACAGGCTAAAATCGTAGCAACCAACCCTTTGCCATATCACACTATGAAACAGTTTAAACCTTCCATGGATTCAAGGTTTAAAGATTTTTCCCTTATCTTACAATAGCTTGTAAAAGTCTACCCAATTTATTCATGAAAAAATACTACTCCATTTTCTTTTTTCACAAACTGATGAACTGCAAGATCTTCCTTTAAAATTAGAAAGCCAGGACTATTGAATATAGTGTATTTTGCAAACACACTATACCTGCAACATTTAAATTTTTGTCCCCAGACCTAATCAGGCATAACTTCATGACCACCTGCCTAATATCGTGTTGGTCCCCCTTTTGCTGCGCCACATGCATCAGCGAGCCTTGGCTGCCAATGACCCTGTGGTTGATTTACCACTGTTCCTTCCTTGGACCAGTTATGATAATACTGACCACTGTAAACCAAGAACACCTCACAAGAGCTGCAGATATGGAGATGCTCTGGTCCAGTCATCTTGCCATTACAATTTGGCCCTTGTCAAACTAACTCAAATCCTTACAACTGCCCCTATTTCCTGCTTCTAACACATCAACCTTGAGGACAAACGGTTTACTTGTTGCCTGATATTACCCACCCACCAACAGGTGCCATGATGAAGAGATATTCAGTGTTATTCACTTCACCTGTCAGTGGTCATAATGTTATGCATGACTGGTGTATATATAAAGAATCCTGTTCTGCTGTGTTTATTAATTAATTTGAAAGACACACTTCTGCAGCCACACTCCCTAGCTTAAAGTATCAATAATGCTGCTTGTTGTAGCTGTACAGATGATGAAGCTCTTTGTCAACACCACAGTAAATGGCTAGTAAACGGTTTCTAGCATGTGGCAGAGATGAATGCAATTATTACTGCCCATTATCTAAACACACACTGAGGGTGAAGAGTACAGTGTAATACAAAGGATCTGTTGACAAACACCCACAGAAAAGAAAACGTAATACATTACCTTCTGTATGGTGATACATTAATTGCAATGAAATGCCCACACAGTCTTTGGTGCTCAGCAGGGCATTTCACAACCTTTTCCTGCAGCCACACAGAGGCACAGTCAATGCAGATTTTTGTCCTAATTAAACCCCCGCACTACCCACCTCTGCTCTGTTCAGGCTGGCATGTGCAGCTGAGGCTAATTCATTTCAATGCAGGAACAAAACATCTATACAGAGTTTACAAAAAATGGGAAATTGGTGCCAGCAGTGTTGAATGCTGCTCATATTTCAGATGGTGGTGCCACCCAGAGCGCATAATAACACTGGAAATACCAGAAAAGGTCACAGAATCGGCTCCAGAAGAGAAAGGTCAGCTTTCATTTTCATATTCACATATTTAAAGAGGATCTACACATTTAGCTTAACTAAATTTCTATGCTGTGACGGCACTTAAAATCTGTGTAAATCCTGCTGCTTCTAGAAGGGATACAGTCAGACAGAGTTTGTCTTCAGACTATAGATGGCAAAGCATTACCTGATACCTGACTTTCACATTGACTGAATGCTGCACCCCCTTGGTAGGCTATAGAAACAGCAATAGCTGCCTCTCAGAATCACCTCCAATGAAAAAACTTTGCCTGAAGCAGCACAACAATATATCCCTTCCCAGTGATTTTATAAATAATGCAAATATTATAATATATGCCCCCGTCTGATGAGGAAACAAGCAAGTGTTGCTATTAATCCAAATCCTCCTTGTCGAGTGTCACTGCAGCGGGTTCTTAATCACACCAACAGAGAGCCCAGGGAGGAAATGAAATGCATCAGTGGCACTGCAGCTGAAAATGACAATCAGCCAGTTCAGCGATGCCTCTGATGATCAGGCATATCAATGAGGTGGAAAAAAAAGAGGGGGAGATACACCCTGAGCTACTCAGTCAGTGGCAGAAATGTAGGTCAGTCAGCTGCATCTGAAGAAGTTTCATAAAAGATTTAGAGACTGATTTGGATCAAATCAACTCATGTCAAGAGGTTATCAGGAGTCCATCAAGTGAAGCCTCACAGAGAATTGCTTTGTTTTCCATAATAACACACATCCAGACATAAGGGGACCCATGCCAAAGCAGAAGAGGGTATTATCCAGAGGCAGAAAACACAGATTACTGAGTACAGATTAATAGTTCAGCTGGTGAATAGTAATAGCTATTACTAGGATATTTCTTTTGAAAACCAAAACTGAACTGGCATCCAGATTTATTCTTATATTGCCAGCTACTTTAACACATAGGTACAAAATTTTGAATGAAACATCTCTGGTCAGTGATAAGAAACCTGAGGAAACACTAAAAGGTAATTCTGCGCCCCAAATCCCACTTGACTTTATTCTTGATACAAAAGGTTAGTAGTGTATTTCTTCACTGCCAGTCTCGACAGGAGAAATAACTACAGAAACAAACAACTCTTTAAACATGCACATGAACCCAATAATGTTAGGCAATGCCATTTAAATCTATTAGTATGTGTATTTGAGTTTAATTTTTATAGCTAAAACATTGCTTGTCTCATACTTGCAGTTGAGATTAAAGCTGAGACGATGTAGATCAGGAGGACTCCAGTCAGACATGTTTGTAATGGAGGCACATTGTAAAAATAGTATGATGTAAGATGGAGGGCTTCCCAGACAACATAGCCTGCAGAGAATACTTTTGATCCAGTCCTCTAACTCAACAACCTGCAATCCCTCTTTGCACAGCAGCCTTGTCATTACAGTCATTATCACTTTACCCCCAGCCACAAAAACTGGAAATGGGGGAGACTGAGTGTGACAGGGATGAGTGCAAGACAGCAAAAAAACAATAATCCCTGAACTGAATAATTTCTGCAGTATAAGCTTGATTAAGATTTTAAGTTTAGAGGAAAAAAACATCAAGCTGAAAACAAAAATATGATTACTTCCCTGAGACAAACAACAACTTACAGTATGTGAAGAAAAGACTCAAAAATAATGTATGTGTCAAGATATATATTTGCAAATGTGAAGGAGATCACAGATGTAATGTGTTGGTTTTTGGTATTGTGCTGTGTATTTGTCATAATGGGATTCTTTGTGTTTATGATGTACATTTGAACCAAAAGAAAAGCCATTAGGGCCTAAATTAAATCATTTTTAAAGGACGTGACCAACTGTAAAAATTGTTGTAGAGCTATGTTGGTGCATTGATTAATGTTGTTGTTTTAACTTTCAATGGAGCAGAAGCAGAAATGCTTTCTTTAAGCCCATGGCATCAGCACTGAGCTGTCTTGTTTTTGAAAGTGCTGTTTTTGTGTAAAAAGGTTGTTTATCCATGCTATTTCCAAGACATTTTCATGACGACATCTGTCCACAGTGAAAAATCTTAATTCAAACACAAACTGCACTCTTTTTTTCATCTAATTTTTCTTTTGACAACTAAGAAAACTATGCATCACAGCCAACATCTGTTAAGTGAGACAGACAAATTAGCTGGCCAGTTACTATGAAAATTCATATGTTCAGCCACAAAAGTAAAAGAAAAAAAAGAAAGCTCCTAATTTTTTCACTGTCACACACTTATTCAAACCTCACTGGGTTGTTTTACTTTATGTACATTGATGATTCTTCCTTTCTTATTTTAGCCAGCTTATTGTGGACAGATAAAGAGCTCTTACATTAGTCACCAAGGAAACAATCAAATATAACCTCAAAAAACAGCTTTTGAGCACATATGTAGATGTTAAAATGACACTTAATAACCTCATCCTTTTACATTTAAGTTGAAAAAGCTTTTAAAGAGAGATCAGATGTCTTGTCATAGATCACCTGATTGAGTGTCTTTGGTTTTGTTATGACTGGAGAGTAAGAGGATGTCTGAGGAATGGAGAAGTGCACTGTTACTGATTTTCAAGAATAAGGGTGATGTGCAGAGCTCCTGTAACTACAGAAGTATGTAGCTGATGAGCCATACTATGAAGTGTTGAAAAGAGTTGTTAAAGCTAGGTTAAGAAGAGCGGTGATGATCAGTGAGCGGCAGTATGGCTTAATGCTAAGAACGAGTACTACAGATACAATGTTTGCTTTTGATAGTCTTGATGGAGAAGTCTAGAGAAGGTCAGAAGGAGTTATATTGTGTCTTTGTGGATAGAAAAAGCATATGATAGGTTACCTTGAGAATAACTGTAGTAATGCACGAGGAAGTCAGGAGTGGCAGAGAATTTTGTGAGGACGGTGCAGGGCATACATGAAGGCAGTTTGATGGTGGTGAGGTGTGCGGTGAAATGACAGATGGGTTCATGGTGGGCATGGGATTACAGCAGGGATCATCTCTGAACTCCTACTTGTTTGTAATGGTAATGGACAGATTGACAGATGAGGTCAGGCAGGAGTCTCAGTGGACTACAGTGTTTGCAGATGACATTGTGATCTGTAGTGAGAAGGGGGCAGGTGGAAGAGAGCCCAGAGAGGTGGAGATATGCACTTACATACCTGGGGTCCACCATCCAAAGCAGTGCACAAGAGAGGTGAAGAAGAGGTTGCAGGCAGGGTAGAGGCAAGTGTAGGAGTGATTTATGACAGAAGAATTGCAGCAAGAGTAAAAGAGAAGGTTTAGTGAGACCTGCTATGATGTATGGTTTGGAGACAGTGACACTGACAAAAAGACAGGAGGTGGAGCTGGAGGTGGCACAGCTGAAGATGTTGAGATTTTCCCTTGGAGTGACCAGGATGGACAGAATTAGAAATCAGTACATCAGAGGAACAGCTCAGATTGAGTGGTTTGGAGATAAAGTAAGAGTGTCAAAGTGAAGATGATTTCGATATGTACAGAGGAGGGGTAGAGGATGTGTTAGACAAAGGATGTTGAAGATATAGTTGCCAGGCAATAGGAAAAGAGGAAGATCACAGAGGAGGTTTATGAATGTATTCAAGGAGGACGTGCAGAGTGTTGGAGTGACAGAAAAGGATGCAAGGGATAGGGGTGAGATGGAGGCAGATTACCTGCTGTGGCGACTCCTAAAGGATGCAGTTGGATGAAAAAGGTTTTGTGCATCTGTTGTGTTAAATGTTGCAGTCCATCACCACAACGTACTTGTCTTTTGATTACAAATAAATAAATAAAACACAATTCTAAAAAGTGTCATTGAGCACCATTTCTCAGATACTTGACAAGATGATGTCATTGGCTCACATCATTTGCAGCTCATTCTGGATTCTGATGTTGCTTTTAAGACCCTGACATTGTCTATCATCTTTCTCCTCTGAGTTTTTGCTGTGGTCTTCACAATCTCTTCGGTGAAAACACTGTGTTGAGTAATCTGTAGGCATGTTCGATATTTTTGGCAATAACAGTGGCTCTGATGTCTACCGAACAATGTTGTTTACATTTTAATTGATGCTCTCTGGCACCAGAATAGAGAGCCTTCTTTTATTGATCATGTACCACATCTTTTGCTGTCAGGTCTTTAACAAAGCTTCAGTGCGTGAGCTGTTTTTTGCATCCTGTTGAATTTACCAGTCTGGTGAGAGATCTGTCAGCAGTGTTGTAAATTCCAGCCAACACTTTAAATCAGTCAGGCCTTTCAAGCCTCATTGTCATATCTGTACTTCTGTCTGCTATAAGGTCAAATGCAACAATAATTCACTTGTAAACCTGGCCTCGAAGTGTGTCTTGTCATTTACTGCCTAAACAAAAATTGTCTGTCAGGGCTTGAGGTAGTAAAAGTTCTTGTTATTAGAAATATTTCTGTCACAAAGACTAAATTACTCATGAGCCTGCTTTGAGACCGAAGGTCAGACAGAAGAACGGATCTAAACGCTGACAGGAAAAATACGCTTGTGAAATGTAAAACACACAAAGATATAGTTTTTCCTTCTTGTAGATTAAATGAAGCTCCTGTGAAGTTTATTCTTTCTGATTAATTTAATATAAATCACTCATAATGATAGTAAAAAATGCAGATGAGCCAGTGCTTCCTCTGGTCTTTTCCATTATTTGTAGCCCCTGACATAGACATGATGCTGTTTTCTCTCATTTTACCCAAATAGCAGCATCTGCTAGAAATGGCTTCTCTAGCTGACACCATGCCTCCTTCTGATTTTGTTCACTAGAGGGTGCCATGTGCAAATTTAGTTGAAGGAGAGGCAGTATGAATTTACTACCCTTTATTAGATACACCTTGGTAGTACCGGGTTGCACCTTAATTTACATTCTGAACTTTTAGTATATTAAGGCATAGATTCAACAAGGTGCTAGAAACATTTCTCAGAGATCTAGGTCCATATTGACATGATGGCATCACACAGTTGCTGCAGATTTTGTCAACTGTACATCCATGATGAGCCTTTCCAACATATCCCAAACGTGTTCTATTGGCTTCAGATCTGGTGACTGTGAAGGCCATTTGACTACAGTGAACTAATTGTCATGGTCAAAAACCAGTTTGAGATTATTTGAGCTCAGTGGCATGCATGCCATCCTGCTGGAAGCAGCCATCAGAAGATAGGACACTGTGGTTAACATGGGTAGAAGCTATGAACATCAGCATCAGGTCAGCAAAAATATTAAAGTAGGCTGTGGTGTTTAATTGATTCTCAGTTGGTACGAAGAGGCCCAAAGCGTGCCAAGAACAGGTCCACCACACCGGTACACCACCAGCAGCAGCTTGTTACAAGACATACTGATTACGCCAGTTTTTGATTCTACCATCTGAATGTGGCAGTAGAATTTGAGACTCATCAGACCAGGCAATGCTTTTCCAATCTTCTTTTGCCCATTTTTGGTAGACCTTGTGAAAACTGTCACGTCAGGTTCCTGTTCTTGGCTGACAGGAATGGCACACGATCTGGTCTTCTGCTGCTGTAACCCATCTCCATCAAGGTTCTGTGTTTTGTCAGTTCAGAATTACTCTTCTACATACATTGGTTGTAATGAGCGGATAGTTTAGCTGCTGTTGCTTTCCTATCAGTTCAAAGCCATTCCACTCTCATCTGACCTCTAAATTCAGCAAGGCATTTTGGCCCAGAAAACTGCCATTCACTGGATAGTTTCTCTTTTTTGGACTATTCTCTGTAAATCCTAGGGATGGCTGTGCGAGGAAATCCCAGTAGTTTAGCAATTTCTGAAATACTCAGACCACCTTGTCTGGCACAAACTACCATGCCACATTCAAAGAACTTTGAATCACCTTTCTTCCCCATTCTGATACTGGGGTTTAACTTCAGCAGGTCATCTTGATCATGTCTACGCTGACATGGAATTTGCATTAATAGCAGGTGAACAGGTGTACCTAAAAAAGTGACCAGTTAGTGTATGCATTACTATCCTTCTTATTACTTCACAGCTTGTTTTTATCCAGCTGTGCTTTCACCACTGCTATACAAATATGTATTGCAGCAATTTATATATCATAGAAGCAGAAATGATACCCAAGAGCAAAATACTTTTTTGTTATTTTACAGCTTAAAGCGGTGAGGTAAGCTTTGAATTAAGTCTTGCTCAGCTTCATTACACTCTTTGCAGTCCTCTGCATGCACTTTCATTTATAACAGGCGTTCTCATACTCAAAAATACAGACTCCCCTTTCCCTTATTGAAGAAAATAAAAAGGCTTTCTTTCAGTCCTAACTCTAAGCATATGTTTCTACTGGCACAATGACAACAGGTACACAAATACTAATTTTTATGCATAAATGGTCCCCTTCTATACATATGCACTTTTTTAAGATTAGAGCACAATTTTAAAATTTAAAGCAAAATGTCCTGGGCAACCTTTGTTATGAGCTCCAGATCCCAGTTGGTTCCTGGACCCTACTTTGAGATCCACTTGTTAACAGCAAAATATCAAATAACATAAATTACAGAAGTGGAAATTACAAAATAGGTTTATTCATATAAACAACTACAAAACTCTATTAAACGAGGGTTGTTTTCAGCAGGAGACAAAGTTTGTTATTACACTGTTTCACAAAAGCCATATCAAAACACATACAAACATAAGTTAATCTGTATTCTTTACATACAGTAGCTCTTCAGCTTTGAGTTTATAGAGCTCCCTCTGTCTGTAAGAGGAGGCACAGCTATCCTGAGATTCAGTTTTTTTTATTTGTTCAAACTTACATGACCTTGCAAGAACATTTCTAAGTTTATTCGTCATTGTGTATCTGTCATTGTATATTTGTTTGTCACACACCCTCCCACAATGGGAAGTCCCAAGTGGCCTCTTATTTACAAGCTGTGGAGCTGTGAAGACTGAGACTAACACTGCATAGATGAGTCATTCACACCATCAAAAACATGAAATAATTTTCATTTCAGGGCTCCCAAAGTGACAGATTCTTTCCCCTCATTGGAGTACGGGAGCGAGGAACGCTTTGTGTTGGCATAGGAGGCGTATGGGGGGGCAGAGGAGGTGGAGGAAGAGGATAAACGGGGCAGGGTGGATGTGGAGGAAGGGATGCCTGGGGCCTGCCTCTCGGGAGGGAAATAAGCAGGTGAGGAAGACCTGCCCCTGCTTTGTAGGCTGCTGCCACTATTCTGGAGAGGAGAGCTGGAGTTTTTGGGACCATGTGTGAGAGATGAAGTGGAAGAGCTAGAGAGAGGTGAGGTCCTAATGCTGTAACCTAGAACACCAGTACTCATGAGAAACTCTCTGGAGCCATAGGCTGGAGGAGTTGGTCCACGGGAGCCTGGAGGTCGAATGTTGTCTGGAGGTAAACTCCTCCTGCTTGGGATGTCGTAGATCCCCATATCCGGGCCATAGAGCGCCTGCGATCTGGCTTGGCGACGGAGCATCCTCTCCCGCTCCTCCAGCTCTCGTCTCTCTTGAATAGAAGCCATGATGGATTTTGAAAAGTTATCATAGCGTGCAGCAGCAGACATCGGAGGTGTCATGTCTGGTGGAATGAGATCCCGAAGGCTACTTCGAGGACTTTGAGAGGCCATGTCTCGCATCACAAGACCTGGAGGGGGAATGTCCCTCAATGTTACACTTTGGGATGCAAAGTCTCTTGGCATCAGCCCTTGGAAAGCAGGAGAAGGAACTCTTTGAATGAAACCTTGGAAAGACGGTGAGGCATCCCTTGAAGTTAGACCCTGTAAAGAAGGTGAGGGGTCTTGAGGCTGAGGAGACTGTCTGGTTACACCCATAAACACAGGACTGTATGTGCGAGGATGTGGCCGCTGCAGGTTTCCATCTGTGCCCAGGGTCATAAAGTGATAAGGGTAGCTGACTGGAGGTGCCCCTCTCTGAGCTGTGACCTGAGAGTCTGCAGGAATGAGATTATCATAGGAGAGGCTGCTGCTGCTGCTGGTGCTGTGGTTGGACAGCAGGCTGGAAGAGGAAAGGATGCCCGGCAGGGGATTGGATCCTGCACTGTCAGAATGCATAGCAGGCAGCTGGGATTTGCTGCCACTGCGACTGCTGTGTTTCAGGGTGAGAGAACGGGAGTTTAGTGTCAGCGAGTTGAGCTGTAGCGAGCTGGACACTGTGCTGGTCTGGAGGGAATGCTGGACAGGCAGGCTGGCCTGATGGCTGCCTCTCGCTGGGCTTCCTTTAGACTCAGAGTGGAGGTCAGGACCTTTGCTGCTCCCTTGCTGCTCTGATGTCTTCAACAGCTAAACAGCATGATACAAAACAGACAGCAAAGTCTATCAGACACCATTCAAAACCAGGACTTATATACCAAGCATTACAGATTGAAAGTCACCTGCTCTGGAGGAACAGGTGATGATCCTCTAGATATGGCCTCTAGGACAGGTCGTAGCTGTGGTACAGTGGGAATAGATGCAGGAAGGATGCTTTTATTATGATGTCCCGTATCTGCAAAAGATGTTGGCTTGTGATTAATTGTAGGCAGTAGGAAATATATGAAAAAAACTACAAATACAATTGAGCAATGACTGCTTAGAATAGTTTTTTATCATCAGCAAATCCCATGAAAAGACCAAAGCCAACAATGCATGAGTTTGTCTCTTAATACTTTCTGATTTCCATAATCTGTCGAAAGCACACAGGCCAAAGCCCATAGTTTGATAAGATGGAAATCTTTGAAAAGTGGGTCATAAGTTTACATTTCACAGTTTTTAAAGCCAAAAGTATTTAACATAATGGAAAAAATTGTAGTTTTAAAACACAATATTGAATAAATTACTTTTAGCTGACGATTGCTTGCACAGTAGCCACTATAATTTTTTCTTGAGTTTTACTTAGGTACTTCGTTTTTTAAAAATATGTCGCATTATAAAAACACATTAGAGGCCACTTAACTATACAAACATGTATGGTTATCACAGGATATAGGCATCTGTGTCATTGTAAATTACCATCCATGGCAGATACTTGGCTCTTCAGTAGAGCGTGGTCTGGTTTTGGAGGCAGCGGTGGTGGAATTTTCAGTTGTTTGATGTCTGACAGCTCGACAGCTCCAGTTGAGGTTTGCTGGCAGGAGAAAAACTCAAAGATATGAGAGATACAGCTCATCCATCATATATTACTTGACAAGTGAGGTCATAATTCTTAGATGATGCGTTTGAAAAAATTTAACTGGTCATGCATACCTTATTTTGGAGACTCTGTATCCCATTGCCCTTGACTTTCACTGGGATCTGTCTGTCTATCTCTGGCCTCAGAAACGGCGGCTGAATATGGATGACTGTTTTCCTACAGGGCCTTGCTGTATACCTTGTGCCCAGGACAAAGAGATCCAGCAAAGCAAAATTAGTTTAAAGGTTTCCTACATGGCAGAAGATAGAGAGAGACAATTTTTCTTACTTTGGAGAAATGGGACTGCAAACCAGATACTCCAGGTTGTTACAGCAACCTCGTGTAAAAGGGTTCATTCCTCCCTGAAACTTTCCAGTCACCTTCAGAAACATGAAAAGATATAGAGATACAGAGATTTTTTTTTTTATGCAAATGCCTACAATACAGCACTGTTTCACATTCACAGTGATTTTGCATATGGAAATGACTGACTTGTTCATTAGTGGTGCGTCCTCTTGATACCAGATACAAATGGAATCCAGTAAGACCTAAGACAGGGATCAGAAACAGTCCTGATATACTGATTACTACCAAACTGGAAAAAATGGTAAGGAAAATTGCTTAATATTAGAATCAGTTAAACAAACATTCACAATATAAGAGCAAAGATATATGCACACGTATAGCAAGTGTGTATAAGGATACGTGACAGTGCAGTGCAGCATCCATAATTCATCCATGTGGTGAAGGACGTATATGAGGCCAAAAGTGAAGACACCAATCATGTGAAAGGTCAGTGATAGGAGAAACAGAAAGAAGTAGCGGTAGTTTCGCCTCCCAATACAGTTGTTCACCCAGGGACAGTGATGGTCAAAGTCCTGAAAAAAACAGAGGGGGAGGGAGGGTACTGCAAATCAATTATTTATAGCTTATAGAAAATTATTTTATCATGTTTAAAATAGTTTGTAAAGCACAATCCAAATGTAAAGATAGGCCTTTAAAATACACCAAATGTAGTATAAAACACAAACTACACAACAGACATATAAAGAAACCAATATCAGAACAGAGCAAAAATAAAAACAAAGAGATACAAAAGCACAAACTAAAGAAAAACTGGAGCACAACAATATCTGCTGTGCTTTGTAAATACATACTTTTCAATGCATGCAGTCTGAACTCTTTTTCAAATTGTATTTCTACTGAGTCTACTAAGGATCTGAGAAAAGGATTAACCTGATTAAAGAGATCTCGCTCTCTCTCTACCGCAACACCCTCTGTCCATCATTCACCCTGCAGAAATCCCCTTTATTGACTTTCCCCTCGGACACACTGCTACACTCATAAGCAAATCTCATTTTCTCTCTTGAGCTGTCCCTCCATGCCTTCTATGCTCTTATCACACAATTCTGCTATTTAATTTCCCCACTGTATCTGTTTTTTACCTCTTAATTATCTAGTTTTTCTTGCAAGCAACTGACACTTCCAATTCCATGTCTCTTTTAATCTGTCCGTGCACTCACCTCCACACAGTGATCACAGACACTGCAGTGGGAGCAGCGTGGAGGCCTGTAAAAATGGCATGATGCACACCATTTCATCCGCACCTGGACGCCCTTCACGTTCACATTCTTGTATAGTGGAGCACGGAACTCATCATCCTTGTCTTCATCCTCACTGGCTGGGAAACAATATGTGAAATTGCTGAAATGAAACTCACAAATAAAAAATTGACCTCTTCTACTGTAAACACAACACCACTTTGATTGCTAACCCATTGGGAGCACGCCAGCATCCATAAAGGTTGCCATGGTGAAGTTGGCCAGCACAAAAAGGAAAAGGACGGCACAGCATGGTGGCACAGCAGGGCAGATGGTCACAGCCAGCCATGGGCATCTGAATACACACAGGAGAAAAGCATTAAAACTACTTACTGTACTTGTGTTCATTCAAATCACAATTCCTGCTGTAAGTAGAGGGGTTTTAGGTGTTTTTGGGACCAGCAAGTATCTATCACTTAGAGGTTGAGGTTAGCACAGCAATAAAAGAAAAAAGATTTTAAGGGATCATCTTCATCCCATTTGTTCTGATGAGAGCTGTGGATCCCAAAAGTAATTGTTTACAGCGAAAGATAAGCATGTATTAGAGTGTGTTCAGCAGTGCCCACAACAAGAGATTAAATGATAGGGTCTCTCCTGGCAGAATCATTCTGCACCCAGTTACACAACAGTATTTGAATGATAACTTTCATTATTTAATAATCTTTTGATTTTTTTAAAAATTTAGATTAGAATCATTTTCTGTTTAAAAGGTCAGAAAATATTGAAAAGGGGTCATCACAATATCCGTGAAACCAGCATAATGATATGAAATCTTTTGTTTGTTTGACCAAGTGAAAAACATGCACAATGTAAAGCACAAAAAAGAAGCTGCAAACCAACACATTTCAGACCTTTAACAATAGCATGTACTTTGAGATTAGACAGAATTAGTGGTCTGTTAATTACAACTTGATTTATGAGGCTCTCGCATTACAGGATAGTTAATATGGATATATATGAGATGGATAGTAGTAGCAGTTTGCTTATTACCATAATAAGCAATCAAATGGCCTGACTAAAACTGTCAAAAGAAGATTTGGTGGCATTAATGATAAGTTGAAATTTGATCTGTTTAATTATATAAATACATTAAAAATGTTGCAAACTGTAAAGGTTGACTAATCACAACTATTGTAAATGATTCTGCTCTACCATATGAGATCAGAGGGGCAGTCTAAAACAAGTTACACTGTAAAAAGAGAGAAAAAAATATTCACTGGATTATGTTAGCAGTAACAAAAATTAAAATAATAAAATATTAAAATTATAATGCATCTTCTAGGACTGACCAGGAAAATGTGCAAACCCGATTACGTTTTCTCTGCATTTTTATTTTTTCAAACATGACTTCTTGGACACGTAATCGTCAACACATGCGATTAAAGACAAAGTCTGACAAAGTGAAAACGCAACAAAATTAAGAGTCCTTCACTTCATCCCAGTGCAGCTCCAATCCCCCAAACCCCCAGGCTGGGTTTAGGGCAATGGGGGAGGGGTTTCTCCCTGCAGGAGGAATGGCTGCTGATGCCATGCCAGCTGCAAACACAGTAATCCCTGGATTATGAACTCTGGATTACAGACCATTTCTGCCAGTCCAGTTCATTGTGGATTCCTCACATTAGATGCTTAACACACAGAATATACAGTCAAGGCTATCATATATCACATAGCATGATACCATATATTCTAGACTGTGGCATAGATCCAGTGCTGGTAATGCACATATCAAATGTTTCCTCAACACTCACAACCTTTGTTCATCATAAAAGAAAATATTGGTAACGGGACTAAAAGGACTTTTTAGATATCAACAAATGCAGCAGAATGAAATTATTTTAAAATATGACATTATGTGTCAACAAAGATTAAGGAACATAATATGATCTTCAAGCCCACACTTCCCCAAGGACAGTATTTGGGATTTGTGTCCAAGTTCTTCTAACTAAACATGCTCATGTTTGACATGTGCTTAAACTGTCATAATTGGTGAATTACATTAAGATGAGTAACTCAAGCTGGTTAGTTACAACACTGCTCTCACTGACTTACTACCAAGTAGTGAAGCCCACTTAAACATTACTAAACATTATGATCTTCAAGATCAGTTCTAGTTTGCTGTTAGATTGGTTTGAACTTTTCTGTTTAAATCTTCGTGTAGCCGGACATGGACCAGACTGCAGTATGGAGGCCTCTATATGGACGATGAGCTTCCATCAATTGATCCGAGACCATCTGGACCACAGGGAGAGACAGTTCATTACGCCGCAGCATGGTAAGACAAGCCCCACCTAATGAAACAGTCTGGGCAGAGCACTGTTAAATCACACAGAACAGTAAGCTGCTCTGCAATCTGTACACTGCACTCATCCTCACAGTGGGTCAGTGGCACGGCAGACATCGCTCAGTCAGTCAAGCTTCAATTTCACTACTGCTAGCAGCTCGGACTCCTTTTGTGACTGTCACAGTTACATAAATGACATGTCGTGTAATCTGTCAGATTTCTAGACAAAATATCTGTGCAAAAAACAAGAAATACTGTTAGTGAATACATTGTCCACACGCCATGTGCTCACAGGGTCACAGGTTCAACCTTTTCCAAATGATCTGTGATCTATATCATCCAGATTTTCTCCTTCCTATTCTTACTACTTATGCAGGCAAGATGGAGGACATTTAGGAGGAAAAAAAATCAATTCATTGAGTTTTTATTTAATGTTTTCTTATGCAAGTAAAGTAATTCAAGCTCTAAAACAGTACAGACAATGAGCAGTAAGATGTTGACATTTAAATAATGAATTTCAATTTTATTTTAATATATTTTTAGAATGAAAAGTTCAGCGCCTTTAATGTCATTGAGAAACTTTAACACTGAAAAAATAATAAAAATGCATCATTGGTTAATTCAATACCTTCAGAGATTTTGCTGCTGCAGTCTTATTTGGTCTGTTATGACCATTAGCTGGTGAAGACAGTTATTATATAATGCAATGCAACAAATACTAAGTCCTTTGCTGTTGTTAAACTATATACAATATGTATACTGTATGTTAGCATTAAGCATATTTAAACTATCTACCTTTGACTATTGTTTAGTATGCAACTGCTATACAATAAAGTGTATCACAGGCAAGCTCTCAGGAAATTTAAACCAGTATTTTAAAAATTAGTTAATGGCAGACTGAAACATATCACAAGGGAAATTTCTACTGGTCTTTCTTATGTCCCTGCCCTTTGTTGGACGTATGTGACCTGGCTGTGGACCACACCTTAAGCACTGACCCAAACAAAAGTTCACAGTCAGAGGAACAAAAGCAGGAAACCCATTAACTGAAGAATTTTATCAGGCAAAGGAAGACAAGAGCCTCCACAGATCTAAAGGTCATTCTCTGACTCTCTCAAACCTGCACTGGAAAAAAAAATGAAAGCATGCATGCTTGTACTGCTAATGCTCATACAGAACTGCTGACAATGATAACTGTATGAATATAGCAAACGAAAGGGGCTATGGCCACAGGGCAATCAAAGTGTGCACTTCTACAATGAAGTCTCATCTCACCCACTTATGGTTTGAAAGCTAAAAAAATAGATTTACGCTTTCAAAACATGAAAAACATATAGCAGTGCACATGAGCACACATAAAGGACACTACTGTAAGGATGCAAAGCCAGACTGGCTAGTATTCACTAACTACTGTGTGTTTCCATGATTCAAAGGAAACGAACGATGATGTTATGGTAGATGACAAGCAATGTCCCTTTGACTCAGGGTTGCCAGGGAGGGGCTGAACAGAGTGAGGCACCTGTCCATGTCTGCTTTTCAAGGAAGATGTGCAAGACAATAAACAAGGATAAAACTGTGTGACATTAACTGGCATTCTGTAAAACTCTGAATTTCTGCTATTTAATCCTGAAAGAAAATGCTTCTGCTCAAGGCTGTTATGAGCGACCTTTCCAGTCTGCTATAAGTACATCCAACTAGAAGAGTATTTTAGACATTAAATTGCACAAATAATAACAACATGTTGTTCAGTCAGAAGGTAAGATATCTGGTTGTTTTATCTGAAGATCAAACTAAAGCCAGTGGGATCCAGGGGTCCTGTGGTCAGATAATGTGAATCTCTGTTCTGCAGAAATGTGATAATTAAAATTGTTTATGTTGTAAGGTCACTTCAGCTAATTTGCACTCACTTTCAATCACTTGCAGTGTCCTAGTTTTGCTGGTTTAGCATTGCAGTCCCAATTAAGCAGTGACTTTTCAATCTATCACGTCAGAAAGTCATTGATTTCTCTTTTCTCTCACAGGATATGGAAGAAGCTCCTCAGGGATGCTAAGAGATTTTCTGTCCTATGAGCTCGTCTCTATGTCCTCAAAAGTCACAGGACTGCAGAAATTAGATATTTGTAAAGTTTTCACAGTGCCATATCCTTTTATTCTCTTTGTATTCTCACATCACAAAGCCTCTAAATGGATTAAATCAGTCCAGTCTAAATCATTTGTATAATAAAAACACTATATAGCAAAAATCACTCAAAACATCAGAAACCATTGAAAAGTGAAGTAAATAACACTGAGCATTTTCATTACATTGCTACGTTATATGGACAAAAGTATTTGGCCACACCTTTTAATCACTAGATTCAGGTGTTTCACTTGGTCCCATTACGACAGTTGTATAAAATTAAACACCTAGCCATTCAGTCTGCCTTTACAAACTTTGTGATTGACTGGGTCCTTCTAAAGAGCTCACTGAATTTAAACATGGTGCTGTATTAGGATGCCACTGTTGCCACAAGCCAGTTCACAGAACTTCTCTCCTAGATATTCAACAATCAAACCATGTAAAGTCACAGAGTAGAGTTGCTGAACACTAAGGCGCAAAGTGCATAAAAGTTGACAAAGTTCTGCTGACTCAAGAACTGCAGAGTTCTAAACCTCCTCTGGCATTAACATCAGCACAAAAACTGTGGCAGTCTGATGGATGAGTCTGGGTTTGGCAAATGCCAGGAGAATGTTACCTGCCAGTGCAGTGCCTGTTTGGTGGAGGAGTTCTAGTGAAGGGAAAGCTTAATGCTTCAGCCTATCAAGACATTTTAGACAGTTCCATGATTTCAAATTTGTGGGAAAAGTTTGGGAAGGCTCTTTGTGCACTGAGTCACAGTACACAAAGCAAGGTCCATAAAGGCATGGTTGGGTGAGTTTGGTGTAGAAGACGTTAACTGGCTCACACAGCCCTGACTTTAACCCCATCATACACCTTTTCAATGAACTAGAATAAATATTGTGAATGAGGCCTTCTCATCCAACATCAGTGTCTGATCTTACAAATGTTCTTCTGGATGAATGGGCAAAAACTGACCCAGACACACCCCAAAATATTGTAGAAAGCCTTCCCAGAAGAGTGGAAACTTTTATAGCTGCAGAGGGTGGATCAACTCCATATTAATGCCAATAGATTTAGAATGGGATGTCACAAAAGCTCCTGTAGCTGTAATGTGCAGGTGACCCAGTACTTTTTTCCATATTGTGTATGTTCTACCGGGAAACTTTGGACCCTGGCTTTCATGTAGATGTTACTCTGGTATGTAGCACCAGTTTAAAAACTGTTGCAGAACAGCACCCCACCCATGGAAACGATACTTCAAAGGCAGCAATCTCAACCAGCAGTACAATGTGCCCTGACCTGTATAAAAAAGAAAGATGTGGCTTACGGGTCTGAAAAGTGAAGCCAATTTACAAGTGCCCAAAACTTTACAGATGTCAGCAGATGGGTTGATTCATCTGGCTGCAAAAAGAAGACCTCTGTAAACACATTTCTGATGAGTTTATTGTCTCACTTGATAGTTACAAGTGTTACTGAATACAGCACAATGTCCACTTTGCAGTGGGCTCCATTAGAGTATAAAAAGAAAGGCAATAAAACAGTGTATGCTTTAGGGTGGGTGTACCTTGTGATTGGTAAGTTGCTTTTGTATGTTGCTCAATTTTCCAGTCAGATTCACCCATTGCTCATCATGTCTAGTTTCAAAACACCAAAATGAGGATGGTCAAAATGCTCTGCTTGAAGTTACACAACAGGACTTCAATAACCAATGGGTGACCTAATGGTAGCTATGTCCATCTTATATATACAGTCTATCACCCTGATTCACCACAAAATATTCAAAAACAGCTTGAGGAACACAAGAAGAGCCCTGACATTCACCCAGCCTCTGGACCCTCCAGATCCCAGTCCAAAAGAGCAGCCGCAAGATGCACCTGAACAAACCAGAGGCCCCAATTCTCAGCACACAAGACCAAAACGACAAGCTGCAGACATCCTGGTGCTAGCACTACAGGATACCCCTATAAGTCCTCTTTCCATTCCCCATAGAATTAGAGCTTTTTTTGCAGCACAAGAGGGACCAATACAATATTAGGCAGTTGTGGATGATCAGTCTGCATCAGATTTCTAGAGCCACATGTCTGCAGACTAACCAAATTAAAAGTACACGGTCATAAATGAGTGACTGACAATTTAATTTTCAGATTCTCATTATTCAAGGATGATTAAAACACCTGAATAATGCACCATTTCTAAGAAAATACAGTGGAAAAAGTAAAGAAGGAAAGCAAAATAGCCTGCTGTGAATTGCAAAACGATTTCTGTGCATTTACAGCAAGTATTTCTTTGTATTTGGACAGTATCTCCAAATAACTAGTTGTGAACTCAAAGATTGCAGACTCTGCATTCCCAGATGGGAGATGACATGACATCAGCCAGTGGAATCTAATCCCATACCCCCAATCTGGTGTCAGATTCCAGTGGAAACGATATACAACCAGAGAATAGAGGAGAAACTAGGCCAGATATGGCTACAGAGGCCAAGGGGTCAGCAGGCTGACATATAACTTATGAGGTGGGAGCCTTCAGAAAGTCAATAATGGATATATGAAGGGTTTTTTTCATACTGTATATGAAAAAATTTTACAAACCTATAGTCATTGTTTAAACTAGATATTCAAATTTGCCTTGAGTCCAGTCTTTTCAGCACAAATAGTTTAGAACCGGTTGGGTCAACACGTTTACCAAATATCGTACTACACTTCTTTCAGTTTGCCTGATGTTGACAGAAACCATGCCGTGAATTTTTAGGGCTTCTGCAGGATGAGTAGCCTATTTGATTTCCTTCAGCTAAATTTATGACACATGTAGGTCATAGTGACACATTGAGACATGCTGATTGTGGGTGGCTTATCCCGTAAACTGTGCTTACTCTGGGTCCTCAGGGTGCACTGGGCAGGCACCCAGACCAGTCCAAACTGCTGGCCAACCAGGTCAGATGTGAGCAGCCCCTGCTGGGTCTGGCAGCAGAGCCATGAAAGTGGAAAGGAGGAAGAAATGCTGCTCTTTTTGGAACACTTTTTCAAATTAAAATAAATTAAAAAAAAAGAAATAATGAAAAGAGAATATAATGAAAGCAGACTGCATTGAAGGTATTCATGCTTAGGATGCCAAAGAGGAAAGAAGGAAGATTTGTGACATTTTTAGTCATAACACTGGAATCCTTCATGTTTGGATGAAATAATAGCTGTGGGATGACAGGTGGATGAATGATCGGTGCAGCAAACTAACAGCCACCAGTTGGCCGTGACTTGGTCGCACTTACGTGAAGACGAAGAACAGGGAGGTAGAGCCGACCAGGAGGCAGGCGGCCGTGCACACCGGGATGAAGGCGCTGGGTTTCAGCGAGTCGGCGCCGCTGGCAGGCATCCTGTCCTCTCCGCACTCGTCAGTGTCTCATACCAAACAAAGCGGCGGCAAATACACCGCAGGAGTGCTTGCTCGATGTTGTGCGAAGACCTTCATAAATCGCAAGACGCCGAAAGACGAAAATCATAGTCAGAGGAGATGAAGGGAAGCCTGAAATCCAGAAGCCCGCAGCGCCGCTGCTCACTCCTGCATCCCGTTTGGTCTGTCCCGGCAGCCAGGAGCGCACAGATGCCGACTCCCGTCTGTCCCAAAGGTGGTGCTTTTACTCATGAATGACGCGAAGGACTACTACACTGCAGAGACCCCCTGCTGCGATCTAATGAACTACTTCTGCTCCTGTTGCAGATATTAGTGGTTATTGATGTAATTAGAAAAAGATTGGTACACTACAGTGTGAAGGGTTTCTTGCAACCAGTGTTTTTAAGTTCATAAATTATTTCCTACTGAGTTATAGCTCATTAGTCATTCATATGAAGTTTCATTTATAAATTATGCATTTCTCTGCCAAGATGTCATTTGCTTTGTCTTTAGAGCTTTATTTTACCATTTAAAGGTCCAGAAAACGTTTTAAGCTCACAATAAGAAAATATTTCTACCATTTTAAAGTTAAAAGAGTTTCTCTTATTTCACAACAAATAGTCCTTTTCCTGGACTTTTTTTATGGGGTGGCACAGGGGGGACCAAGAACAGGGCAAGGGGTCCCACAGGAAAGATGAATATTTAATCCATCCATACATTTATCCCAGCCTGGATAGGTCACCAGTTGCAGGGGGTCTCTGCCTGTACAATGTAGTAGTCCTTCACGCCTTTCATGAGTAAAAGCATCACCTTTGGCACAGACAGAGGTGGCTTTCAGGCTTTCCTTCATCCCTCTGACTATGATTTTCTTCTGGTGGCGTTTTGTGATTTATGAAGAGCAACTCATGCCACCCTATGCCCCCCTCTAGACACACCCCTGCTACTTGAGTGGGAGAAATCGAGTCAATTAAACATTATTCAGACATTTGGACGAATACATTTTATGACCGTGGATGTCTCAGTTCAAACTTTAGCTTTGCTTATTGCTCCACAAACCATACTGACTCCAAAATCCAACAACATACAATACATTTAAAACTGCAAATGATGCTGACATTTATAAAAGTAATCAACAACAGAATTCATAACTGACATGTAAATCATGAAATAGTGTTAATTGATTAATTAAATGCAAAGAAAATTTCAAAATGTTTGACAGGCATAAAAGGACAATGTTCATTCTCCAAAGATTAGAATGAAATAAAGGAAAAAATTACAAAAATTAAATCCAGGAACAAAGATGAAAATTGAGACATCTATTTTGTTAGTGTGTAAGAGGAAAAGATGATTTCCCACACATTAAAAATTAGTTCAACTAAAATCTCACTTGATGGCAGGAATTCAAAGTAAGAGCTATGTTCATCGAACTATTGGAAACTCATATATTCAGTGGCCAGAGATCACTGAGACTGTATGTTTTTTGTTTGGGTGGCATGGTGGTGGAATGGTTAGTATTGTCACCTCACAGCAAAGAAGGTTTCTGGTTTAAACCCCAACTGGGGCCTTATTGTGTGGAGTTTACATGTTCTCCCTGTGGCTGTGTGGGTTTCCTCCAGGTGCTCCAGCTTCCTCCCAGGTTAACTGGTGATTCTAAATTAGCCATGCTATGAGGGAGGTAAAGTGCTTGAAGTGTAAAGAATAAAGCGCTGTATGACTATATGGTTAAAGGGTGATTTGTAGTGCTAATAGCTTTGAATGGTCAGTAATTATAGAAAAGTATTATATAAATGCAAACCTATATTCTTTAGTCTATTTTTTGTCAAGGGACACTCTATGGGAGGGCCTGACATGAGAAACATGCACCTCCATCTCAGTATGATTACATGATGAAGGCTCCACGAGGGAAAACAAAATGGAACCTCGTTAAACTCTACAGGATGACTGGGTTGGGCTTATTTCCCTCCTCTATAAAGACTTAAAGACCAAAGCATCTGCCTCACACTCTAGTAAAGCTGTGCAACTTCATTCATCTAAACTCAGACAAGGTTGTTGCCTGATCTTGTTAAAAGATGGATGCAACGGAGTTAATTGAATCTATCATCAGAGCACTCATGTTTATTGCAGGGATCCTGGGAAACAACTGGCTGGCTTTCTGCTCCCTGCCCAGGCAGAAATCTGGCATACGAACAAATGAGGTCCTTTTCATCAATTTGGCCTTCTCCAACCTCATCACCAACTACCTGGTGGACCTGCCTGACACTATGGCAGATTTTGCTGGGCGATGGTTCATGGGAGAAATCTACTGTGGCGTGTTTCGTTTCTGTGCTGACCTCTCTGAAACCAGCAGCATCTTCACAACCCTCTTCATCAGTACTTTCTGGCACCAGAAGCTGGTTGGCTCTCTAAAACGAGGAGGCGCACCAGTGCAGATGGACAGCCTCTGCCTAGTGGGATGTCTGCTTGCTGGGAGCTGGACGGTAGCTGTGGTCTTCAGTGTCCCACACTTCATCTTTGTCACAGTGGAGGGGGGAAATGACAGCCATGAAGACTGTGTAGATGTCTTCCCTAGTGCACTTGCCATGCAAACATATGAGGCAATTTATTTAACAGTGGCTAATGCTTTTCCTATTGCTGGGATTGTTTTTGCCAGCATCCAGATTGTCATCACTCTGCTCCAAAACCAGAAACGCATAAGTAGTCATAACTCTGCTCAAACCAAAGAGGAAAACATGAGATTTGGGAAAAAACACGACTGCAGGTCAGCCAGCACTGTTTCTGGTCCAGGCATGTCAAAAGATTTCAAAGACTCCACATCCCGAATCCATGTTTATACAGGTGTGCCTGCTCCTTTCTCTCCAAACCAAGAGGTTTCAGGTCACAGTCCTCACAACTCTCCCCAGAACAATGAAACAGGCTCAAACTGCAGTGCTGAAGCTCAACTAAATCTTTCAAGGCCCTCCCAGATACCATCTAAGCCCAGTCCAAACTCGAGCACTCAGGTGAGGGCGGCCAAGAGCGTAGTGGCTGTAGCCAGTGTGGTGCTGGTCTGCTGGCTGACTCATTTGCTTCTGCGGATTACTAACAACATCCACACCTCATCAATAGTAGTGGAGGTGGCAAGCTATATTGCAGCCTCCTACACCTGCATCATTCCCTACATATTCCTGTTTGGAGTGAAAAAACACTCTTGCTCGTGCCAAAGATAAAAATGCCTACATCACATGCACCTTTTTCTTTGTCTCTGATCCTCTGTGTGCTCTCTTTTACTCCACTTACCAACACATTATGTCAATCTGTTTCAGTATTTATTTATCTGCATTTGTTGCTGCTGCACAATTAAAGAATAGATCTAAATCTGTCAGCCTTTGATGGATCTTGTCTTGTGCATTGCACTGTGCAACTGAGTGTGAGAAGCTAACCACCCTTGCGTAACACTGCATAACTGTCAAAATTCAGATTTTCAGCAAATATTTTAAAGACTTTGTAAAGCCCATAGATACCACCAGATTTGAGAGATATCCTCAGGACTTTCAGTCATTTGTAAGAATGACATATCTGGTGCTCTCTGTGTGACAGAGTGTGAATGGGTTCAAATATTGTGCTGAAGCTTATCAGAAGGTATAATTACTTTTACTTTGATGTTTTTGTATCTGCTATTTTCTTTTAAGAGAGCTAACATCCTCACAAATAAGTGTTGACTATTACCCTGTTTCAGTGGTTTGCCAGGTTGTTCAGGTTTTTGCTTTCCGCCTATGAAAACATCTGAGACAATCCAAAATGCATTAAAATGGAAAAAAAAACTGTTGTATTAATTCACAAAACCTTCACTTAACTGACAAAAGCACAAAGAGAGAATTTTCAGTAGTTTTACAGTTGTATATTTTGTAAATATATAGAAATCTAGAATTTGATGGCAGAAACACACTCAACAAAAGTTGGGACAGAGTTCAAATGAAATTTAAGGTGAGGGTGAGGAATCATGGATGGTTGTAAAAGTAGCATCCATCAAAGGCTCAGTCTTTAAAAGCAAGGATGGGTTGTAGTTCACCCCATTGTAACAAAATTCATGCAAGAATTGTTAGTTAAAAAGGAACATTTTTCAGTGTGCAGCTGCAGAGAACACAGGTCTTTCAGCATCTACAGTGCATAATATCGTGAAAAGATTCTGATAATTCAAAATCATCTCAGTCTGTAAAGGGCAAGGTCAGAAATTGCTGATGAATCCAAGATATTTGATCCCTCAAGCGACACTGCCGAAGAAATCATCAATGTACTGTAAAAGTATAACCACCTGGGCTCAGGAGTACGTTGGAAAACCATTGTCAGTTAAATTAGTTCATTGCTGCGTTGAGAAATGCAACCTGAAACTGCATTTAGCAAGGAGGAAGCCATATATCCACTTTATGCTGAAACACTGCTCTCAGAGTTGATCTCAGATGGACTGAAAGACTGGAAAAATGTGTGCTGTCGTCAGATGAGTCGGAAAAAAGAAGTGTTTATTTCTCCATGCCAAAGATGAAAACAACCATCCACATAAATAAAAGTGCAAAAGCCAGCATCTCTGATGGTACGGGCGCGCATCAGTGTCCATGGTATAGCTGAGTTGCATTTATGTAAAGGTATCAATGACTCAGAGGCATCTATTAGGATTTCAGAGGGACATATATTGCCATCATGGCACATCATGAAGAGAATCAGGCAATGGACCGTGGACTGTTGAGCAGCCGAAGTGTTTTATCCAGCAAGAATTGGCAAGATCTCAAATTGCAAAACTACAGCAATTATCATCCTCAGTTCCAAAACAATTAAAAGTAATGGTGATGTAACACAATGGTACACTTAGCTCTGTCTCGACTTTTGAGTGTGTTGCAGCCATAAAATTCTAAATTTGTGAATATTTACAAAATACAATTAAATCAGTCAGTAAAACTATTTAAAAAACTATTGAAAAATATGACAATTTTTCTTGAAAGGTGGTTTGTATTTCTTAAGCACTCAAATGGTAAAAAGAACATCCAGATATCTTCTTGCTCATATTGGTTTCCAGAAGCTAAAAGCTAAATTTACTGTAGCTTAATGTTGTCCACAACAAATCAGAAAACCCTGAAGATACGAAACTTCTGACATTTTGTCCATTTACAAAAATAATCTGTGGCTTACTATACTGGCATGTCTAAGTATATCTATGTACTCACTTTTTTTTTTTAAATTAACAAGCATCAATCCAGCTTCAGGTCAAAATCTGTTTATTTTTCATGAGGCTAAAAAATTAAACCCACCGGTATACTCCAGTGCACAGCTAATTGGAGGCATTTAGCAATTACTGCCTTGTAGGGCTAATGATAGTAAGAAAGCCTGATTGCTGTATTTAATTAAAAATAATTATGTACAGTGTCACATCAACCCACAGCAAATATAGGCCCCATTCTACTGATAATTTGTAAAATTTTAAACAAAGCTTCAACTCAACAACACGACTGTCAGCTTCAATGATAACAGCTTTTTTTCCTCTGCAGTGCTTTTCAAGGACTCTAAGAAGTATTGCTTAATTACTTTAAAAAGGAGCTTTATTTATTTTCTTTCCAAGCAGGCCAGAATTTTCAGTGTTAAAAATCATTCTGTTTGCAAAACAATCACAAAAGCACTCATCCACAATGGCACTGTTAAATTTATCACACATTAACTGTAAATAATAACACATGAAAATAATGATTAAGCGTGTAACTGACATTTGGCTGGAGAAACATCATTATGGCCAAGATATGTACATACTTACAAGATTTAAAACTAAACTGTCTGTAGGCAATAGAACAATCAAAATCATTCCCCTGTGATGAAATGGCTCGAGTCAGCTATATTTTATCAACAGTACTGATATAAAAATGACCAAAATCAGCCTGAAATAAGTGCATTTTTAACATAGTCAATTCAAGCTGCAAAATTCAGCGATTTCATGTCTTTTGATGAACAGAAGTAACTCCATTCCTTGCCAATTTTAGTTAAAGTTAGATTTCTGAACAATGTTTAAACAAACAAAATTTATCAAGTAAGTTATAAAACCTGTCTCTTCAGTCTCCCTCATTTTTACAAGAGGACCTACGCCAACCTACAACACAAACTGAAGGAAAAAAGAGCTAAACTCTACTATGTAATACAAACATCATATTGTGCTTTCCGATAATGTAAACACAATTTAAATGAGCAGTTTTTACATAAGGTCAACAGGAAGATATCTAGAAATCATCCAACTCTTGTCCTGATGTAGAATACTAATAGTAACATCAGTGGAGTTTTTCCAGCTTTGCCTGAAGCGATTTGAAGTTGCCGATGGTTTGTTGAAGGGCCGAATTTGGGCTCAGAGACTGCAGCTCCACAAGGTAACCGCAGATGTTGTCTAGACACACATTAGTGAAGCGGCGTCTGAAAAAAAGGAAAAGAATTCTTTAAACCAGCTCGATAGTGTTAGTCAATGACTAGGTGTCTTGCTGCTTTCAATTCATTTAAATTTTATTTCTAAATGTAGCCATTTCTCAGCTGACAGAGGTACAGTCAAGCCAAGATGATGTCTCTTCAGCTGCTTCCTCGTATTTCCCCAAAGGGTTGCCACAGTGGATGAATCAACTTGGGTAATTTGGCACGGGTTTTATGCCAGATGCCCTTCCTGACACAGCCACTACAGCTAGGTTGAGAGAAATCTGTATTTTTTTAAAAGGCTATAAAAGATATGGATATGGGTAAAATGCTTCATATTGTCTGCAGCACCGGCCTTCAACAAGCAGGTCTGACAGAATAAAGCTGAATTCAGAGAAATTATCAAAATACAACCAAGCCCAACAAGGTACATCTTTGTCCATGGACTGACTGCTGGTAGCTGGTAGTGAACAAGTGGTTGACAGGCATGATTTGTTGCCTAGAAACAGCAAAAATCCCACTGAAGGAAAAAAATCCTAGCCTGATCAAGACAAGATCTGTATTTAAAGTGTAATGAGGTTGCTCCTCTCACTGAACATTCAGTGCACAAGTCTGACCACTTTATTTTTGGGGTGAAAATTACCAAATTTTGGTTCTTCCTGTAAAAATGTTACGCACAATGCTCTGTTTAGCATACTGTGCATTTTAAGCATTTTCTTCCTGTGTTGACAGTGTAAAATACACAACTTACGACTAGATGTGACACCTTTCACCTGCAAAAGACAGTATCTCCCAGACCAGGGCCAACATCTTTGGGGGATATTGTCAATGGGAACTAATTATGAAGCCCTGCCTCTTCTGCACCCCCTACACCTCAGCCCAACCCCTTATCAATCATACCATACATTCCAACACAAAGACCTGTGGTACTTATGGGGGGACCCCTTATACTTGACAATGTCTTGTCATCATTATGCAAACATGCAATGGTTTGACAAGCACAGGCAGGGTCTCTTCATTGAATTATATTATGATAGCCTTGCAGGGTTATCACTAGGCCAGTTTTAAGTCTATAATGATCTGAGAATAATCTGAGTGAATTCAAGAAACAAGCTGATGTGCCAAGAAGTCTGAATTTCCCTCATGATTCCTGTACATTACTCTTAATGCACTAAAAGATGGAAAAAACATGAAATCTGGGGACTTACTTCTGGATCTGATCCATTTTATTTTTATGTCTTTATGTGGACTTGGGCTTCGTTCACTACTTGGTAGGTATAAAAATAGACACTGAAGTGATTTTTGTCTCATAAATGTAAAATTTCACCAATTTTAACATATTTTCCCTGTCAGTTACAGAAATACACTTCATATTTGGGCCAGAGAACTGAAATTAAATAACAGCCTGCTACTGCTCCAAAAGGTATATACCTGCCAAGTTTGGTTAAACTTCTTGAAATCTGTAATGAGTTATTGTAATAATGTTACAAATCTCTACAGCGGACGTTGCAGATGTGACCAGGTTAAAACCATCTGACATCCTCACAATAAGAGCTTCCCAGCTCTGGATCATCCTTCCATGAGACTAAATTGCTACACACTTGGCCGTGCTTGCTCTCATTTTGTCCGACTGTGGCACTTGTGGCTTCATCAGTTTCATCTGTTCCACTTTGCATACTTCTTGCTTCATTTTTTGGGCTTTTTATCCTGTTTTTATATGGCTGTAAAAGGTTAATTTAATAAGGCTTTAAATAGTTAATATCACATCTGACCAGGGGGCAAAAATACAAGATTAAAGAGTTGGCTAATGTTGGCACATTTAAAGTAAAGCTGGTGAATGTGCAGTGCCCCCTAAAAAAACAAATAAAACAAACAGCTGATGGTGTCACTTTTTGTTGTCACAGTGATATTAATCAGGGACCTTCTGACTAATGCAAACACTATAGCACCCACTACAGGCCAGCAGGTGAACAGAGTAATTACCTGTCATAAGTTGGTACTCTGCTGGGGTCTTCCACATATCCTGAGAGAAGCACATGGATACATTCTACTAAATGGAGAGGTTTCTTCAGCCTTTGCCAGCAAGGATCCTATTAAAAGCAAAATACAAAGGGGTGGTTACTGGACTAAGTGAGTTACCTGGGTCACTGCAACGATTACAATGAAGCTCAGCTTAAAGAAACACTAAGTAATTCATGTACCCGAGTTTTGAAGAGCTGATCATAAACCTCCAACAGACGTGGCAACTGCACTCCGATCTCCTGCATGGTGGAGGTAACAAATCCCACATCCCAGTTGAGTCGACAAACCTCCTGCTCCAGGAACTTTACTAGAAACTCTGCAATCACAGGACACAACAACACTTGTCAACAGAGCACACTCAACAACAGTGTTTACTCCTGGGTACATAATTGAATATGTGCACACATGTGCAAGTACCACTGATTCATATAAAATGAATCAGTGTCTCTATAGACATGACAAGTTTGAACATGCTGATAATAAAAGGGGGATAATTAAGCAATCACCTTGAGTACTAACATTACCCTACAGACCTGTGTGCCAGAGACATGTTGACATAAATGATGCTAAAGGGAAGTCTAATTATATTACTGTTTACAAAATTTTAAAGAGCAAGCTGGCAAATTTTAACGAAACTTAAAGTGAATGTAATTACAGCCTACCCAAAGGGAAATATCTTGGTGTTCCAGCATAAATCTTTCCCAGCGATACCAGTTTCAGATTAAGAGACCTCATTCTATCGACAGGACTCATGGCCACAGAGTCTCCCATTTCTGAAAGATGAAACACTCATTAGTGAGGTAAAATACATATTAAAGCAGAAAAAAGGGTGCCAGGAGCAGATTTGTAAGTTGTTGACATCGTGCTTACCCTTCTCCAAGATCTCCTGCCACAACGAGTGCACCAGGATCGGGTCAGAGTGTCCAGCACAGTGAATGATGGCCAGTTTGCACTCAGACAATTTGAAATGGTCAGCAAACTCTCCATAGAGCTGTGCCACAAAAGCAATTGCACAAAATTTACAACCCAAAAAAAATATAAATAAATCCAATTTAATGTAAAAATAAAAACTCTATCCATCACTCTTAAATATGGTATTATGTTAAAATTTTACAACATTTTTTTCTCTATTTTAAAAACCTTATTTATAAATATATGCTGCTTTTCCGTACCACTCAATTATACAGCAACAATTAAAGCTAAGCTGCCTGTCACTGCCCTTTTTGATGAAAGAGAAAAATCAATGCAAAAAAGTGCAGCCAAACCCAAACTGCTAATACCTTTAAAGTGCAAATCAAAGTGTGTGCTTATTAGGTGAATTTTTTATATAGTTAATCAAACAATTAAATTAGCATCAAACCAGGTGGACCTAATTAGCAATCTATCGGTTTTATCACCCAACCTTCACCACCAACAAGTAGTTATACTCCCCAGACACTCGTCATTGTTTTGATGTTGCATGTTACCTTTGTGATATCCATTAGCTCTGAGTCCAACTGAGAAATGACGTTTTTCACTGAAGGATGATGGGAGTACTGTCTGATTAGGGTTTCTTGAATCTGTACTTGGATACGCACAAGCTATAAGAGGGGGAAAACCACACAAACAGAGCGTAAGCAGATGTTGAATTTCATGCCTAAATTTCTTTCACAGTGAGCACAACAACGTTAAGTACCTCCATCTTTTCTTCCAGCTCATGTAGAAACTCTCCGTCAGATGCCTGAGCTGAGATGGAGGATGAACTCTTAGCAGACAGGATGGCTCGAGCAATATACTCCAAACGCTGCTTTAGAGAGATCTCCGTACTACACGATAAGAGAACAAAGAGGTATGTTTTCTATAATGCAATTCAATTTATAATTAAATAAACGTATTCAAAGGGCAGTAACCATGATTTGATGAAGGAGTCAGTGTTGGAGGTTGTTCATTCTCTACGTAAATATGTTAGTGTGTTGTTGTGTCCAAACCTGTGCATGTCAGCGAGGCGGGCCAGTACATGGGCTGCTTTGCCAAAGTTACGATTCTTCTCATAGTAGCGCCACAAGAGGTCCATATTGTGAACTTTACTCTGGTCCTGCTTTATCATATGCATCAGATGTTCTTCCAAGTATGGAGAATTCACCTGAACCACAAAGGAAAGCACTGCCATCAAACAGCACATGTGCAATCACACTAACAAAGCTACAAAGCATTTTGGACATAAACGGATATACAGGGATAAACATTTGTGTAAAGCAAATATTAATGTGTAAATGTTAGATCTGAACCTTTTCCTGTTTAATTTTGTTTTTAATTTACTATACTTGAGTCTTATTTACTTCAAAGTAAATACATTAGAAATATATAAAAACATTTTCTATAGGAGGAACAAAACTGCATGATGTATTTTATGTATGATTTTATTCCTACATTTATTATAAAACCAGTAAATTTAAATGTATTTTATTTATTTACTGAGCCATTTATCAATATCCTTATTTATTTTGAATTTTGGCAGTTTAGGCCTTCCATACATATTAACTGTTGGATACGCTTGACAACAAAATCTAGCTTTGAATATAGTATAAATTGACGTCCGACATAAAAAAGGTAATATAAATGAAGCTTCATTAAAATGCAAATTCTAAGTGTAAACAGCCAATTACACATGCACAAACACAGTACCTCAAGGAGCTTGTCAGTCAGGTCAGCCTGAATTAGCCAGTTGTAAAGCGCAATGTGAAACAGTTCATCCTGAGACCTCTGGGCCAGACCAAGCATTTGCTCAAACTACAGGGGAACAACAGATTTCATTATAAATGCAGATCATTTACATTTACACCACAGTGGAAAGAGATGTGTCTCAACTCCTACTCACATGGGCTGTTGCTTCTTCATTGCTAAGCATGTTGGGGTCAGAGGTCATAACGGGAGGTCCAGGCTGTTTAGGGACACTGGGGGACTGTGGGGCAGCTTTGCTCTGGTTCACCAGCTCCTGCATGGTTTCTGTGATGCATTTATAACACGAAAGTCTGGAGGGTAGAAATGAATATAATTTTTAAAAAATGGTGGTGACTACATTTCTCATGCAGATGCTTTGTGGAAGACTTCTCTCCTGTGTGTTACCTTTCCTGGAAGGCCTGCTGCCCCACTCTGTCCTGCTCAGGCTCTCCATTCTTGTAGAAATGGGGCCCTAGTCTCTGTGGATCCTTCTTATCTGCAGCTGTGAGGCACAACTCAAGGATTCCCTCATAGAAGCGCACTGGGAAGTTAAACAGCTTTAGTAAACATTTGTAACAATAGAGCATGCAGTAAACAAGAGATAGTGGAGGTGTCTTGCAAGCCCTTACCCTGTCTGTACTGGGAGCAAACAAGTGGGAGGTCTGTGTGCTGGCTGATTTGTTGGTAAAGTCGTAAAGATTCTCTCAGTGTTCTCTCTTTATCTGCTTTATTCTGGATCTGCTTGGAGCTCTGCAGCAACTCATTAGCCTGAGAGGGGGACAAGAGCAAATTCAGTGCTGAGACACATAAATCAATGTGGAGAAATCAATAACCTCTTAGTAAAAGACCTTATTGCCTCAAAAATTATCTTGAGGATTACAAGAAATGTAAAAACGAGCCATAGACATCAATAAAATAAAACTGCGGCACACCCGAAGCTAACTATACTTAACACTTTTTATGACAGGGGGGAAAAAAGAGGGGTGTATATGAACCTTGGAGCAAACACTGTCATCACTGCTGTACAGCAGCGGACAAATGTCACGCAGGTGATTGCTGATGGCATCCACAGAGGCATTATCTTTGATGTAGACATTAATGAGTCCTGTGATGAGCGCTCCAGATAACTCCTTGCCCCTTATCACAACATCTTTAAAACTCGCTCCCTTCATCTGCTCTTGAAACTCCTGCAAAAATAAAATTTAAAAAAGTACACTTACAAAGGAGCACTCCAGAAACCACAGGAAACTCTAACTGTATGCTAGAGTTTACTGCAGTATTAACATCTGTTTGCAATGCATAATTGTGCATATATGTACCTTTGGCAACTCAGACATAATCAGGCTGAACTGATGATCACAAAGAAGCTTCCAGAGGGCCAGAGTCTGATATGAGCGATGTACTAACTGCTGGATGCTCTGTAGGGACACTTTCTCATAGACCTGAGCCTTTGCTGGACATAGACATGACCAAAAAAAACAAATGAAATGACTCATTCCTTAGATATTAGAAATTTTTATAGATTTTAGCAATATTCAGGAAAAATGGAAACCTATACTCATAACTCACTGTGATATTTCCTCTGGAGTTCCTGCTGAACCTGCTGAGAGCTGGCACCATCCGGACGCATAAATCCCAGCAGCCTTTGCTGCAGGTTGGCAGGGGAGCTGAAGCTAACAGGGAGCAAAACAGATGTTAGACAAAAGGGATGGGAAACAAAAATTGTTGGAAGTATAATTTTTAGTTCCTGGTTCATGCATGAAGCACTGAAAGTGACAAGAAGTGTAGTATTAAACAAGAAAGTATTTTTAATTTTTGTACATTAACTACATAATTAAGTTCGAGAAGGCCTTTGTCACAAAAACACCACTTTGTTTAGTAGCATGATGTGCTGAACTGTTCTCCACAGACTAAACCATTCATGAAAGTTAAACATCTGATCACATCCCAACTAGATGTTACAGCGGGTATTTTGCTCACTGAACTGAAGCACATTTTTCAATTTTTTTGTAATTCTGTGAGAGCTAATGTGCTCCTTTAATTTGTAGGCAGTGCTAAATAAAGTGTTGCAAGAGATGTAGCACAACCTACTGAGTATCAATACGATTAGCACAATATAAGAATATAAATAGATAAGGAGTTCTTACCTTGCAGCACCAAGAGAGGAGGGACTGAACTGAGAGTTTTTATCAAGAAACTCTTGCAAACTGCCAAGCTCGAGAAGGACTGACTCCAGATCAAATGAACTAACACTGCTTTCCAACTGTAGGGACAGAGAAAAGCTAGTGTTAACAATTTATTAACAGCCTGATTCTAACAGCATGTAATTACTTTTAATAAAGTATTGCAAAGAAATGTATTTGTTATGGTACTTACAATACTGACAGTCTGATTTCCTTTGCTGATAGTTTTTTCAACAGCAAGGCTGCCATCCCAAATATTTCTGTTGGAGTTTTGTAAGCAGGAAACAGGAGAGGAAGACATGCAAGTCAGTGGTTTAAGGACACCATCAACACACATCAGCATCCAGAGCTCTGAATACGAGGCCTTATATTTAAGCTTTGACCCAGAAAAAAATGTGACAAATGATGACAGGATTTACTAACCCAAGAATGCGTGCAAAGTAGATGCAGATGCCATTATGTTTCCCGGAGAAAATCACCTCAGGGCCAGCTGACATAGGTGTGATGGGGGCAGATCCAGATTGCATTTGTGCAAAGGGCGTGGTTAATGCTGGGGGTATAATCCCTAAAGGGGGCATTAATAATGCATAAAAATTACCATAGTTGGCCATTAAAACAATGTTTATTTGTATGTCAGGTTTACTTGAACAACATTTGTGTGTATTACACCTTAGTGTCACAGAAAGGTGCTAAATTTGGTCTTCATCCTGAAAACTTCCCACAGGCGAAGTGGACAACAAAATATTTGCTTATTCACCTGGTGCTGGAGAACTCATCACAGGTCCAACAGTACTGGGAGATGCCATGGCTGCAGGAAATCTCATCTGTGCTTCTCCTCCATATCTGATCAAAACAAAAAGAAAAAACAACCTTTAGTTTCTGCAGTGTGAATAACTGTAGATATGTACATATATAAACTGTTATCCAACCTGAAGAAGGCTCTGGTGGCCCACTGTGAAACCTCGCGATCACAAGCAGCACTGGAGCAAGCAATGATTAATGTTGTAGCACAAGCCTGCTCCTCCTGTACAGAATATAGTGAAAATTGAAAAATCTGTTGCATGCGAAAACACACCTGAATGTGAAACTTGTGCATGCATATATGTAACATGCACAGGTTTAGGGCTACACATTATGATAAGGGGATTACAAAATGTTACAAAGTGACTGTCGTGCGTTGTACCCTGTGCAGCTTGAAGAAGCGTTCAATCTCTTCACTTTCTCCTCCAGCGCAGCTCACCAGTAGGTGACGGAGCTGGTCTACCGGTCGCAGTTTTTGGAAAATGTGACTCCCCTAAAGAAGATTAATAGGGATATTACACTTTTCGGTATGTAATTATGATATTGCTGATGATAGCAATTTTAACCTTTGCAGAGAGGAGGACAAACTTCTGGGGAGGGATGTTGTGCTGCTGGACCACCACAGGAGAATCAGTGATGGGGATCTGTTCCTTGTTCAGAGGAGTAAAAATCTTCACTGGCCGCTCTTCATTAATGGCACAAAGAGCCCAAGAGTGTCCATCTACATTGGACATCATCTACAAGCAATACAGAGGACAGAGAGGCTTATTTGAAAAGTTTATCTAAACAACTGCTTCTTGGATTTTAGGTAGATCTGTTGTCTGACATAAAAAAGAAATGACGTCTAGGAAACATGACAAAATATTAATTAGTTAAAAAACAGTAACAAAAAGAGTAAGTTTTTCCTTTCAAAGAAGTGTGTGTGTGTGCGCGCGCACGCGCATGCGCGCACAAGATGAAGAAAGGTACCCATTTGTCAAAGAAAGGCGAATACAACATTTAATTAATTTATTGGAAGCTTCTTGTATGTTAACCTGTGTCTCCATTAAGGGTTTCTTGAAGGGAAAGGAGTCGTGGTTGATGCACCACAGAATGTCACTGTCCTCTGTCTCAGAAGCAGCCATGAGCAGAACGCCTGCAAGATTTAAAACGTTTTACAGTTAGACCCGGTTTCCTGTTAACAATACCCCTGTATGTCACTGAACGTAAAAAATAAATATCTTAGGATCTGAGGCCCATTCACTTTATAACCTTTGCTGTGTAGTGCCTTATGGACTTTTGCAGGTTTCTGGAGGGTAGAGGAAGCAGAAAACCCCGGTGGAAGACGCACATGAACCAAAGCTAGCAGGCTAGGCCGCACTGCAACATTCTTCTGGTGTGGAGGGGCAAAAGGTGTAGTGCTGAAGTAGAAGCGCACACCTGTAGAAGCACATTATCAGTGCAAGGCAATACCCAACATGTATGCTAGTATTTCTTCTCATCGTCATTACTGTTTGGTAATCTACCTGCATGGGTGACAGCAAGCAGATGGCAATCTGAGGACTCTGATCTGTCAATCACAGATATCTGTACAATAGGTTTGAAGACCGAACGATCTATTGTCCTGAAAATGGAAAATGAAGTTTTTCAAAGAGGCAGGAAAAATTACTTTCCTCCTGGGTGAATTTGTGATACATGAAAGAAGAACATCTAAGGCCTGTTAAAATAAGACATACCTGGCAATGTTTCCAGCAGCCGCAACAATGGAGCTTTGTGACATTGTTGCCACACGACTCATTCCTTGCCCATCAGCACCTAGGTCATACACCTGAAAAACAGACCAACAGTAAATACCTTCCACTGTTCCCTTTTAATACCCAAGGGGTCGCCACAGTAAATAAATCCATAGACTTAGCAAGAACAATTATTATTTCACTGTCCATTTATCAGTAATTATAAACACATGTGAAAAAGTGGCATATCTGTTAGATGTCATACCTGCAGGACACCTTTTTCAGAGCGTGTGAAGAGTGTGTTACGGGAGTTATCAATTGCAATTTGCACAATGGGATCTGTGGAGCAACAGAACAACAAAATGTAAAAGTATTCAGATCAAGGACATATTTCACCCCACCTGGAAATATACACTGGGTCCTTACCATCTTCAGAGAATGAGAACTGGAGCACAGAAGGGATGAGGAAGGACAGAGAGCTTTTGGAGTGGTTGATTTTTCTGCAGCGTTGGCTAAGCCAACCTGCCTCAGCCTGGTAAGCTATCTCATAGAGGCAGCCATCTTTTCCTGCCATAAAGATGCGTCCCAAGTCTGTAGAGGTGATGGACAAGATGTAGGTGTTGTCTGTGGGGATTGAGAACAGGGGGTCTGGCAGCAGCTGCATCCCACCTGACATGCTGTCATTCAATCCTGAAATAGGAGAGGCATAAATGTGACCCAGATAAACCAATATAAACACATGATGATATTATTAGCAATACTGAACACAAATAAGTATCAAAAATGTGGGATATGATCTTACAATTCCTTCCATACACCACCCTGACATCTATACAAGTATCATAATATAAATTCTGAATAGTGCGCATTCTAAAGTGCAAAACATTTACAGCAAGACAGTGTTTCGTATCAATAACACATGTGGCATTTGTTGGGACACATCTGACAGTGTAAATAGTGACAAATATAAATTAGGTCCGTGACCTAAGATTTATATGGGTTGGGGAAACAGCATTTTGAGTCTGTGCATGCTGTGTACATACAGAAGAACTGATGATGAAGTTGACTTTTGACACTTATCACAAGGTTCCCTAGAGGACTCAGGACGTGAGGTTAAACTGTTAATGTTATAAGGAAATCATTCTTTTCTGTTATCTACCATAGGATTCAACAACAAATCTGTTGAGGAAAAACTTACCAGCTTGGCTCTTGGGAAAGCTGAGCCCAAGGATTACCACATCCACAGACGTGGCCAATACTAAGAGGTAGTGAATGTGTGGCTGTAAAATCCCTGAGAAGACAAATGTATAACTTATAAGCATTACTCAAATAAAGGATGACAGATGAGGACTGAGTGGTTAGACATACCTTGTTTTGGTTTTACAAGGCCAACTGCCAGAATAGTTTCAATCAGGCCATCAAAATAGGCCACATCTCCTCTGCAAGGAAAAACAGAGAAAAAACTGCTATGACTACTGGTTTTAATCGTCAGTAAAAGTTCACAATGAAAAGATGAAAATGAATAATGTGGTTTTGTGCACCGTGTGCACTTGACTTGGTTTTAAATCTTTAAATTGTTGCTCAGTCCTATACAATCCAAAAGATACACACCCATCTTCATAATTCCACATGAAGATGTCATTGTCAATGGTAAGCCACGCTCGAGTGATTTCAGGAAAAACTCCCATCATGCAGTTAAACTGCATATCTATAAAATGGTTAAGGTGAAACTTTTATTTCTTGGGGAACAAAAACAAGTTCAATGAAAAAAAATATTTTCTATAGGTCTGATGGAAACCTTTGGATTCGTTTTTTTTGAATGACCAAAAGGATACGGCTGAACTGCTCCACCAGCTCAGGAGGCAAAGGGACTCGGCGGACTGCACTGAGCTCTGGCAGGTTTGGCACACTGAGTAAACCGGGTCCCTGGAGCGGGTAGTCCATATCTGACACCCCAGAAAGGGAAGGCATATCTGTCAAGAATAAAAATGTCTGGTTACACTATAAAATTTCATTAATCCCAAAAGTTTCAGTTATACACAAACGTATTCCATAACTGTAAAATGTGTGACATAAGAAAGTTTACAGTTACACCTGGCAAGGTAACACAAGTGGTGAAATATATAAATGCATACGCTGCCTGGCCAAAAGTCAGACTAATATTTTGCTGGGCTTCCTTTGGCTTTTACAGCACACTTTCACCACTGCAACATTTCAATAAGCTTATGCAATTTCACATTTATTTCAATCCAGAATAGCATTCATTTTTCACCAAGCTCCTGAATTAATGATCGGAGGGTTGGACTACCGTGTAATGTCTTCTCCAGAATATCCTGCAGAGTCTCAGTGGGGTAAAGGTCTGGATTAGAGTTGGGCGATATGGGAAAAATTCACATCACGATAATATTTTTCATATCGGTTGATATCGATAAGTTTCGATATAAATCAAGTCATTTCTGTCAAGCTTAGTGTTTCCGTTGTACTCCTAAGTGAGATGAGTTCAGATAAATTTGTCCTTGAATATCATTTATTGTGTGCCAGAAGTTGAATAAGACACAAACTGTATAACTTTTTTTTGCCAATATTTCAAAATTTTTCACAAACACTTAACATATACACATACATACATATACCCACTACACACACAAACTGTATACCCTTGCATCATCCCTCAATCTGAATAAACACAATGAAATTGGACTAGTTAATAAATTATGAAGAAAGGAAGAAATAAATAAATAAATAAATAAATAAATAAATAAAAATTAAAAAGATAAA
>VUQH01082087.1:0-16575 GCA_015106775.1 Etroplus canarensis | reverse complement strand
TATTTTTTTTGTCAAAGAAGCTGGTTGTTTGAAAACTTCTAAAGTTTTTTCCTGGAGCGCTCAGTAAAGGAGAGGGAGCAGGCTGAGAAGCTGCTGGAATATCAGAACATGAGAGGAGGCCGAATTTTGCTTCAAAAAATTTCTGTATGTCCCAGATTTTATGGGTGGCACTTTGAAGGCATTATTTTATGATGGCATATTAGGCCGAGTGAAAATTACATTTAAAAAAAAAGGTTGGTGGGAGTACACTTCTGAGAAATAACTCAGAATTTTGCAAGAAAAAGTGGCAAAAACTCATAGTAAATAGTGTTTTTTGGTCAAGGACGCTCATTGTTTTGCTCATTGCTTTGTTGTGTGTCATGCTAACTCTGGATGACCTTATTAGATTATATTTTTCAAATGGATTTAGCAACAAGGAAATACTTTTGATTTTAGCCCAGAATCACCATATTATTATAAGCATCTGGTGTGGACACCCCTCCTCAGCATGTATCACTTCCTGTGTACAGGCAGTGTCTATGCTGTGTGGTTGATCCTTGGATAGTGAAGGTTGTGGTTAATTTTCTTGTAAATTTGAGGGGGGGGGGGGTTCTTTTGTAAAGTTACGAATTTAATCTTGAAAAGTCTAGGTTTTTTTTTCTGAGAAATTTTCACATACACACACCTATCCATTTTTAACTTTCAGTGCCCCTAATGCATTGTCATAATTGTTAATACTGGTTTATTTGTTGGTAATCTAAGCATCAACTTTTTGTTTTAGAAACCAAGTAAAGAAGACTGGAGAGGCGGTCTGGATGCAATGACCTTTTCTCTGGAATACCAGAAGAAACTAAATACATGTATCCTTGATGTGCACCGCAGAGCTGGCAACCACACTGACCCTCATGTATGTCTAGCACTGTCAGATAGACATGTAGTCCTGTGAAAAACTAAGTACACCCTCACTTCTTTAATAGGAATTTAAAGGGTAAGTAGCAGCTGGACACTACTAATCAAATGAACTTGATTAACTGATCATCAGCCAGTGTGACCACCTATATAAAAGCAGAAATTTTAGCACTTTGCCAGTCTGGGGCAAATCTTCCAAGGGGTTGTAATCTCAGCAAATTCACCCCAAGGTCAGACCATTCATTGCTCACAGAAGTTGTAAAAAATCCCAAGAGCTACGATTCAGACTCTACAGGTCTTAGTTAGCATGTTAAATGATAAAGTTCTTGACAGTACAATTAGAAAAAGACAGAACAAGTTTACCCCGTTTGGTAGGGTTGCCAGGAGAAAGTCTCTTCTCTCTAAAAAGAACATGTCAGCATAGCTTAGGTTTGCAAAGTTGCATGTGAACAAACCACAAGACTTCTGGAACAGTGTCCTCTCGAGAGACAAGCCTAAAGTGGAGGTATTTGGCCATAATTCACATTGCCATCTTTGGTGAAAACCAAACACAGCATATCAGCACAAATACCTCATGAGTTCACCATGAACTCCTCTGTAAACCAAAGTATTCCAGAATTAAACGTGAGGCCATCTGTCTGGCAGCTAAAGTTTGTCCAAAACCGAGTCATGCAACAGGACAATGATCCCAAGCACAGCAGCAAATCAACAGGAGCATGGCTGGAAAAACAAAAGAATCAAGGTGCTGCAGTGACCCAGTCAAAGTCTAGACCTCAACCTGATTAAAATGCTTTGGTGGGACTTAAAGAGAGCTGTGCTTAAACAAATGTTTACAAACCTCAAATAAATGGAAGCAACGGTGTTAAAAAAAAGAGTGGGCCAAAATTCTTCCACAGCAATGATAAAGACTGATAAAGTCATACAGAAAATTATTAATTCAGGTTATTGCACTAAAGTTTGTTCTATAAGTTTTTGAATCGTGGGGTGTACTTAGTTTTTCATCACTGCATAGAGTCCCATGAAAACTTTTCTTAATCACTGTTTGTGCTACTTGTTAAATGTTTAGTGTGAGTTTAATGTTAAGATTCACAGTATTTAAGAGTCAGTGTTTAACAGTGTTTTTAATTATTTTATCTTTACTTGTGTAATTTTTTTGTAGCTGTGTGACTTCCTTGAGCAGCACTTCCTCGTCGACAGCCATGATACCATCAAGAAGCTGGGTGATTACATTGGCAGTCTGACACGTATCACTGCGTCTGAGACACATGGGTCTATGGGAGAATACCTCTTTGATAAACATACTCTGTAAAGGTCGCAGCAGTACAGAGAAACAAGGTGCACGTTTCTAAATATGCATAGACCCAAGAAGCAGTAGTCCTTCACTGTGCATCCTTTTCCGTTAAGAAAACTTTAGACAGTTGTTACAGTCTACTCCAAAAGTAATTCTTGTACCCATTGCACTATAACAATTCAGAGCAAGTTACTGGAAATACCTCTGTTTTTCTAAAAAAAACCAAAAACAAAACATACTGGAATTATGTTCTTAATAATATGGTGCTAAACATTACCATTTTCCTAAGCTGTTAGAATGAGTAGCTTGTTCACACTGACTCATTTTTATCATGTCACACATTCCAGCATGGTACATTTCAACCTTCAGAAATAGTTTTGTAAAATGGATACAATTTTTGAGATGAGCCAAGTCAATTCACGATTTTCAGGTTTGTAATATAATTCAACCATTAAAAGTCTGATTATGCTGACAGCTGTTTACTTGTTGTAGTTGTTTTTTTTTAAAATCAGGTTTACAAAGAAACTGTCCAGTTGCTAATGCAGGTAATTATCTAAACCATCATGCTGTCTAAACTCATTTTCTGTGTAATGGCGCGTCTGTAGAACACAAGATAACAGAGAGGATATGCTTACTCATTGTTGGTTAGTGTTAACACTAAGGTGCTGGACAGGTTGTGGTTAAACATGCCTATGCTGCTTCTCAGTAAATTACATACCAGAAAAGAGGTAGTTTACAAAAATATGTCAACAGAATGCATCACATGCAGGCTTAGGTCTTATTTTGTTCTCTTCAAATATCAGTTTTGCTCCAGTGGTTAGGGTTTAAAAACAACAGATTTGAATTCTTTACAGTGTTAATAACAGTTTCCTTTTTCTGGCTAAAGGAAATGAGTGCAGCTAAATAAGAAAAGTGTCATCGTTGTGCAGCAGTTTTTCACCAAGACAGTGCTAAAAATATTTTGAACTTTTTTTAAGTATAGTATTTTCTGTACTATAAAAAGTTATTAATCAAATAGTAAGTAATGACAGGAAAACAAAGTTCAGTTAAGTAAAGTAACAGACCTATTGCCTCAACTACAGTGATTTGCAAGTCTTGAGCCACCCCTGATTTCTTTAATTTTTGCTTTCAAGGGGACAGACTTTCTTGTAATGTTTTTAAATGTTTTTGAGCAATAGTTCTTCAGGTTCTTTTTCACTCCTTTTTTGTGTGTGTTTAAGCCGTGTAACACTGACCTGTGAACAGTATCTGGAAGTCATATCCTCAAGAAACAGGAAGAAGTCCAGCAAAGACCTGACGCCATACCTGAGAGCTACATCTAGCCCTTGCTCCTCTTTGGAAATGGTTTCAATAGAAGGGTGGCTGTTAAGAAGCCATTCTGAATGAAGGAAAAAAAAGGTGTAGATATTGGCAAATTACAAAAGAATTTCACTTATTGGGGGGATCAATCCAAATTTGACATTTTTGGTTCAAGTCATCAATATGTACATATATGGAGGAGAGAGCTACAACAGTGAGTGCTACAGTCATCTGTAAAACATTGTGGAGGCTCTGTCATGGTTTGCCACATTTCAGCTAGTGGTTTTGGGGATCTTACCAAAACTGAATTTATTAACATATTTTAATTCACCACACAGTGCCATCAGAAAAGCATCTGATTTGCAAATTCTTCTTTTTTGGCGTGATATTGAGCTCAAATACACTGTCAATGCAGTAAAAGTCTACCAGGATAGAAAAACACACATTGGAACAGAGCCGGGACCTCAACATTATTGAAGCATGCTTGTCTTGACAGAGAACGGAACAAATAGCAGCTAACATCTAAAGAAGATCTTTGAAATATCCTTCAAGAAGCCTGGAAAACTATTCCTAGAGACTACTTAAAGAAATGACCAGAAAGCCTACCAAAAAGAGCTTAGGCTTTGTTGAAGAATAAAGGGATATCTGATTTTTAGGCTTAAAATTGGACAAACTCTAATTTTTGCCTGGTGTGCTTTATTTTAATTTATTTTTGCAAGTTTCAATAAATCATTGTACCAATTTCCCATTTTCCTAGCAAAATGTAATATACTTTATACTATATGTGCACCACAACGTGCTTATGTGTGTAGTCACTCTTGAGTCAGGAAAAACCCTGTCAGAGTATGATTAAAATGATCTTCAGTACAGTGTATACTTTATGAGAGTGCTCAGAGAAGGGAAAAGACATGCAATAAATGTTAGAAGGCTGTTTTTTTTTGTTTTGTTTTTTTTTGCTGTGTTTGTGTTTTCTGTATTATTTTGTTTTCCTCCATTTTATATGTTCGCTCTTATAGAGGGCTGTTGCATGTTGGATTGGCCACTGAGATGTAGCTGTGCAAACACGTGGCAGCATGCCCATGGATTACTGTTTGCAGTGCTCTAAATATGGGTTTGTGTTTTGTACAGTAAAATGGTGGACTAAAGGATGGGAACGACAGAATATCCACATAGACTAGAAGTTGTTGTTAGCTTGACTATCAGCTGAGAGGACAGGCTATGCTGGAGAGATTAGTGAAGGGGGTGGATGGACAGCAATCTCTTCAGTCTAATGGATAAAGCTATCTCCACTACCATCAGTGTAATAAATATTCACTTTTTCCCTGACACAAGGAAAAGCTTTGAATTCCTCAATGTGTTAAATTAGCAACACTACTGCTGTAACACAAGAAAAGGTGATAAAAGTAGTCTTCGTTCCTCTTTAGTAAGACATAAAGCAACAGATGTGTTGTCTGCCTTCTAATATCAGTAGGGGGGGTGGTAGGGGGGGATTAAATGACAACATTTCTCTAGTGATTTGCCAGTGCTTTAGCTTTGATAGTGAGGGTTGCAGGGAGCCTGCCAGTCCTAGTCGGCAGCGTACCGAAGGATTGATAGGTGTGTGGGGTATTCAGGGAGTCAGAGGAGAAAGTTGCCCTAGCACAAAGGAATTAAAGGAAGATACTAACAGGTAAGATCAATATTCAGTTAGATTTAAGACATTTTTGTTATGATTAAGTGAAAACACTGCAACAAATCATAGCTGATGCGAAAACCATCATATATGTTTGTGTTTATGTTTTTTTCTTAATGAGAAAAAAATCACAGTTGATTTTGAACAAATTCAATTAATGGTCATCAAATGAACCAGTAACCTTGTTACTGGTTCATTTGATGTTTAGCTTCCTACTCTTGACCATCTAATGGATGTCAGCTAAGAGTTTAGCTCACTTTTTTATTTTTAATAAACATCCAATTCAGATATATATTTTTTAAAAGTCAAAAGTATTTAATTTAAGTGTTCAGTATATTAAATGCAGTAACAGTTACATTGTTCTGTCTTCACTTTAAAATTGGGGATACATATGATAATGATAAATAAAGACCAGTTTCTCCGAATCCTGGCTGTAATCCACTGAACTTCCCTTTGAATAGATTTATAAATGTTCAATACTGGAAAAAGAGTGGTTTTAAATGAGGGGAAAACTGAAGGATGATATTGGCCCTTACTTTTTTTTTTTTTTTAAAGCTTTGAGAATCTGTGCTTCTGGATTAATATTGTGGAGCCATAGTTTAATCCAGTCTATAGCAGAAACAGCAGTGAGAGAAAAATGAGGATGGGATGAACATGGGAGTGAAAGCGTGGGCCATGGGATGGAGGAGAGTATGAGAGTAACAGGGGGATTAGGGTCAGCCATGTTCAGCATCTGGCTTAGAGATATGCCATGCTCTTCAACCTTACTGCAACACATTAACACAGGGATTACACAGCATGCATGTAAACTTGTGTTATCTTTCAATGTGGGAGCCAACTTGAGAGCAAAACAGACTAAAACAATGCAAAAAACTGCTCTATTTCTGCTGTTCTGGCAGCTGACATGAGGCTGGTCAGTGCTGGAGTCCGACTCAGGAGGGCCGCTGAGCCGTCTGAACCAGAATCGGAGGAAACAACAGAGCCTGTTCATCATGAGCACTCTCATTCAGAACATCACGAACACTCACATACAGAACATCATCCCGGGCATGACTACAACCACATGAAGGAAAAGTTCATGAACGAACTGAGTCATCTTTCACGTAAGCAACTGCCAGAAACTGCAACATTGTTTAGACATGTATAACTCAATGCTGAAATAAGCTAAATTTGATAATTATATAGGAAATCCATTCTCCATAATAGTTAACACAAACTGATGAGCACTCTCACAAAATTGTATTTGCCAGTTGGATAAAGGTTGAAGATATTGTTGAGGAGAGAATTTCTGTGCTAAATCCCTGTCTTTGGCATATTCAGTATAGTATAAAAATTTTTTTTTAAAGGAATGATTCTTGTTTTCTGAGTCATTACATCAGCATTTTCAGTGTGCATGTCTGCAGTGATTCTAATGGAAAAAGTTCCCGAGAATCCTTCTGCCAAGAAATGAACAAATACTGTTTAAGTTAATAAGAGTAAAGCATTTAATGAAGAGCTTGTGTGGTGGGAAGACTGCTGGTAGCTGTGGATTTACAGTTATCTGTGGAGAGGAGTGTCACTGATACAACACATACTCAGCAAACCAGCCCTGGAGAACGAAGTGCTACAAATTGGCTTTCAAAAAGCCTTTAGTTACTGTTTTAAAAAGAAAATCACAATTTATTTTTATATGCATGGCACCTTTGGTTTTGTTTCCTGGTTTATGAATATCAGATTGTTGGGGTTTTCTCTTTAACACTGTAGTATCTTTACCCTACAGTGTGAAGCACCTCGAGGCGACTTTTGTTGTGAATTGGTGCTATATAAATAAAATTGAATTGAAAAAATTGAATTGAATAGCTTTTTGATGGGAACCTATTATGCTTTGTCTTCTTTTCTGTCATATAATTCAGATGTTTCATTCAGGCCCATTGCCACAGGTGTATAAAATCAAGCACCTAGCCATGCAGTCGACCTTTGCAAACATTTATGAAAGAATGGGTCACTCTAAACAGCTCAATGAATTTGAGCGAGGCAATGTAATAGGATGCAACCACTGAAACAACTCAGTTCATGAATTTTTTTTCTGTCTGAGATATTCCACAGTCAACTGGAAGTGATATTATTGCAAAGTGGAAGTGACCAGACCAAAGTTAACCAGCAGGGTTACTGAGTGCTGAGGCACATAGTTAATAAAAGTCACCAGTGCTCTGCTGATTCAATAAGCAGTAGTTCCAAACTCCTCTGGAATTAACATCAGCAAAAAAACTGTGTGCTGGAAGCTTCATGGCATGGGTTTCCTCGGCTGAGCAGCTGCATGCAAGCCTTACAGTACATCACCAAGCACAATGCCAAGCATTGGATGGAGTTTTGTAAAGCACGCTGCTACTGAACTGTGAAGCAGTAGAAACGTGCTCTGAGGAGTGACAAATCACAATTTTCTATCTGGCAGTCAAGTTTGGGACAAGTTTGGGTTTGGTGAATGAAAGGATAACCGTAACTGTCTGACTGTTTTATGTCAACTATAAAGCTTGTTGGAGTAGGGATAATGCTGTTAGTTTGTTTAGTTGTTGGCCTGGCCCCTTAGTTTCAGAGAAGGTCATTCTTAATGCTTCAGCTAAACAAGACATGTTGGACAATTCTATGCTTGCAACTTTGTGGACAGTTTGGGGAAGGTCTTTTTCTGTTCCAGCATGACTGCACCCTAGTGCACAAACCAAGGTCCATAAAGGCATGATTGGATAAGTATGGTATTGAGGAACTTGACGGGCCCTGGCCTCTACCCCATCCAGTGCTTTTGGGATGAACTATAATAAAGATTGCAAGCTGGGCCCTCTTGCCCAACATCAGTGTCTGACCTCATAAATGCTCTTCTGGCAAAAATTCATATAGATACACAAAATCTTGCAAAAAGCCTTCCCAGAAGAGTGGAAGCTGTTATAGCTGTTATAGCTGCAAAGAGGGAACCAGTTCATTATTAATGCCTATGGATTAAGAATGGAATGTCATAAAAGTTCCTGAAGGTTTAACTTGTGGGTGTCCCAATACTTTTGTCCATTTAGCATATAATGTTACAGTGGTGGCTGCTCATACTGAACTTGGCCAAAGATTCAAATAATGTGGTAATTACATACAAATAATAAGTGTGAGCTAAAAGCTCAGGTATAAAACTGCTTGGCCTGGTTACTGAGACTGAATATCCTTAATATGGACATCTTAGCCACCCACCAGCTGTTCAAATGCTCTGTTTGTGAGGTGCAGCCCATCAGAAGAAAGTTCACTTAAAGGGGGGGTAGCTAATACAGCTTGTTTCAGGCAAAAGCTGAACTCGGGGGCTATACCAAGGCCCAGTATAAGAATATGTTGAGCTGTGAATCATGCAAAAGTTACTCTACTAGAGTCCAATAATAAAAAAAAGAGAGAGCTGGATAATAGTTTCTCTTCAACTATACTGTTACAAATGATTAGACCGAATACAATAGAATGAATTGATAGAACTGAATACAAGAGAAAAATTGCTTCTCTGAGTGTCTCTTATGTAATCTTGAGATGTGGAAATCTTCTTGATGTGTAAGATTAATATGTTATTACAAAAACCTTAATCAGGTTGAAAGGTGAGGATATTAGATTTAGCTACCTGCACTTTGTTTCCTGTGGTTTTGGTTGTTGGTTGTGGGTTTCAGTATCTTTTTTTCAAATGTGTATGCGAATTCAAGGAAAGGATCTGATATTTTCTGCTCTCTGTCAAGAGAAGCATACTTCTATTATGTATACACCATGCACCGATCAACCAACTCTGCTCTTTTTTTTCAGTTCCCATGTGGGCAATAGGAGCCATTGTTGTGGTGGTTCTGGTTTTGGTGGCATGCTTCATCTTCTGTGTTTTTAAAAAATGCTTTGGGAAAAAGAAAAAGCCAAAGAAAGTGAGGGAGAGGAAGGCAGGCCGCCGCAGAAAGGCGCAGGAAGGGGAAGGAGAGGCTGGAGAGAAGGTAAAATATTACTATTTCCACTAAAATACTATTTCCTAATACTATTTACACTATTTCCACTAACTTGCCAGTTTGAGATCTTCAAGATGCATATCCAGTGCACTTTTTGTTGCCTTAAAGGAAGGGGAGGTGAAGAAAGAAGGGGAGGAAGAGGAAAAAGAACAGGAAAAGTTGGGTAAACTGGAGTTCTCCTTGGACTATAACTTCACAGATGCACAGGTAGGTCACTTCCATCATTCAAATGAACTCAAAAGTAACTACCAAGGATAAATTCCTACCTTTTTTCTTAAGTAGTTTTTCTTTCATTTTCACTTTTTGTTTTACACAATATTCAGTTCCAGTTAGTTAAATTTTTTAAGTAGTCTGGTGTTCATTTTTGTTCCAGTCACCTAAAATATTTCTCTTATCTAGTTTTAGAAAACTATAACTTTGATACTCACACTTGTTTTCTTTTGTCTGAAGCTCATAGTGGGTATCCTTCAAGCTCAGGACCTTGCTGCTATGGACATGGGGGGAACTTCAGACCCCTATGTCAAAGTATTTTTGTTGCCAGACAAAAAGAAGAAGTATGAGACCAAGGTTCAACGCAAAAACCTATGCCCTGTTTTCAACGAGACTTTCATCTTTAAGGTACAACTTGCGCGATGTGCTTTGTTAAGTTTGATGTTTCCATTTTGTCTTTTTCACAGCTGAGTTGGTCCTTTCATGTTACTAATGACATGTCACATTTTATGGTTCATAGCACACATGTTTAGTGTAGGTCTCTACTTTTCATGTCTTTAGTCCTTCCTTCCCCTTCCCCTACCTCAACAAATAAAAATGCAGTGTGATTTTAAATGTTTCCATGTCATTTGTTATTGTCTGGTTTTCACATTTTCTTAAATGCAAACACTTCTTTTAATTCCTCTTTTTCCAGATTCCATATGCAGAGTTGGGTGGAAAGACTTTAGTGCTACAGGTTTTTGACTTTGATCGTTTCTCCAAGCACGACATGATTGGTGAAATAAAGATTCCTATGAACAGTGTTGATCTGGGCCAGCCAATGCAACAATGGAGGGACTTAGAGAGTGGTGAGAAAGAGGAGGTATGACTTGTCTTTATTTGAACGTTCAGCTGCTCTGTTGAATTTCCCCAAGGGATTGCCACAGCAGATGAATTTGCATATGTAGATAATTTAGCTGAGATTTTATGCTGGGCACCCTTCCTGATGTACCTCTCCTATGGTGGGAGAGGGCCTGTGTCCCCATGTGTGTCAGTTATTGTAAATTTCAAGAATAAATACTTGCATTGTAAAACAATGCTCAAGTCACAATCTTTTTAATCTTGTTAATATTAAAATAACATTTCCCCCCTGAGATTAATGAAGTATTCGGATTCTGATTCTGGTTTCATTTCAGCAGGAAAAATTAGGTGATATCTGCATTTCTTTACGCTATGTACCCACTGCTGGAAAGCTGACAGTGAACATCATGGAGGCAAAGAATCTTAAGAAAATGGATGTCGGAGGTTTATCAGGTAATCAAGCCTCATGACAATGTCATCTTTTTTTAAATATTTGGCTAATTCCTTAATAAACAAATGAATGAATCATCAAGTCTCATAAGGAATTGAAATAGACACACATTAAGCAACTCACCTTTTCTTCCTCTTTCACAAGACCCATATGTGAAGATTGTTCTGCAACAGAATGGCAAAAGGATTAAAAAGAAGAAGACGACAGTCAAGAAAAACACACTCAATCCTTATTTTAATGAGAGTTTCAGCTTTGATGTACCCTTTGAGCAAATACAGGTAGGCATTACACCACTAATCAGTTTTGAAGTGCAACACAAGTTACTGTGTGACTGGAACATGAGTTTTCCTTTTTGCTTTCAGAAAGTGCAGGTTGTCATCACAGTATTCGACTATGATAAACTTGGGAGCAATGACCCCATTGGAAAGACCTTCATGGGTTATGGCGCTACTGGAGTCGGCCTGCGCCACTGGTCAGACATGCTTGCCAATCCCAGACGTCCAGTAGCCCAGTGGCACACTCTCTTGCCTGAAGAAGAAGTGGATGCAGCACTCAAAGCAAAGCCTCGTTAGAGTCTGAATGGAGTACTGAACGCTGCTGATATGATATATTGTCGTTAAACCTGATGTTTTTTCAATGTTCATGTTCTGTTTTCCATTTTGTTTCTCTTGCGATACTTTAATGCGTGCATCTGTACTGTACAGACAATTTTTGATATCTGACTGTTATTAAAACCTTGGCTCCCCCTATATACCTCATATCACAAACCAAAATATTTTCATATTTGTAAACTTGGAAACCAGTTATCTGTACATGTGCTTTTTTGGGTAGGCTCATGCAAGAGTGTATTAAGAATGATCCAAAGAGAAATGATTCGGATAATTACCCAGTGTTGTGAATAGTTTGAGTTTTTAGATCTTATGTGCACTGGGGCTTTTTGCTCACTTTGTAGTGTGTATGCAATTTCCCCCCTGGGTTTAATAAAGTGTTTTGTTTCTGAGTCTGATTCTGTGGTGCAACACAGTCCTAAAAAGTGCAAAGAATCATTAAATGGAAAGTTTCACATTAATGCTCTCTAACTTTTACCCACATTAGATATAATATGTTATTAGTATATACTTCTTCTTCTTCTTCTTCTTTCGGCTGCTCCCATATACAATAGATTGTAATAATGTACCGATAAGGTGGCCTTAGAGAGGAGATCCATCATCTGGTGGCATGGTATCTGATCACACAACAACCTTGACCTTAACATCAAACAAAAAAGAACTAAAAATGGATTATGGGAAGTCCAATAAAGGCAGACACAACCCCATTTTCAACAGTGGTGATACCTTGAGCAAGTAGCAATCTTTCAGTTCCTCTGCGTTTGCATCGCTGAGGACCTGATATGATCTCTAAAGCCCAACACCACCTCCACTTCCAGAGGAGGTTGAAAAGACCCTGTCACAAAAACACCTTGCCAACTTTTACCACTGCAGAAAGCATTATAGCATACTGCATAACAGTGTGAAACACTAAATGTACCACTGCTGACCATAAGGCCCTTCAGCGGGTAGAAAAGTAGCTGAGCACATGACTGGCACCTGGCTACCTGCCATCAAAGACCTAAATGTTGTATCTGGCATGGCCACAACATCACCCATAATTCTACTCACCCTTGTATTGTAGCCTGTTTGATCCCCTGCCAAGTGGGAAACAGTACTGGTATCTCAGGGCCACAGAGCTCAGGAACAGTTTTTTTTTTCTTTTTGCAGAACTGTAAATCTGCTCAACTTACAGGTCTCTATGCACTTTATCATCCACTGTCATGGACTGTCACTTTATCCTTTCATAGAAAGACTGGATCAGGAACTACTGTGCACCACCCATTAATCAATAATAAAAGACTAATAATAACTTTACTCCATTCCCATATTACCATTGTCTTATCCCATACTCTGTAGTAATGTACTGCATTATACTGAACTTCTATCCTTTTTAACTGGATCAGAAATTACCATGCACCGCCATTTCATTGATAATAACAGACTAATAATGACTTCACTGCACAGCTATTTTATCTTTATCTTATCCTGTATCGTATAGTACAACCCCAATTCTAAAAAGGTTGGTAAGCTGTGTAAAATATAAATAAAAACACAATGCAGTGATTTAAAATCTATTAAACCAATATGTTATTCACAAAAGAACATAGAAAACATCTCAAATGTTCAAAGTGAGGCAATTTACTTTTTCATTAAAAATATTAGGCATCTTGAATTTGATGACAGCAACACTTCTCAACAAAATTGGGACAAGGGCAACAAAAGACTGGAAAAGTAAGTGGTACTAAAAAGAAACAGCTGAAGGAATATGTTGCAACTAATTTAAATAAACTGGCAACAGATGCAGAGTCTCTCAGAAGTAAAGATGAGGAAAGGTTAAGCAATCTACCAGAAACTACAAATTGTGGAGCAATTTTAGAATAATGTTCCTCAAAAAATTGCAAAGGCTTTGAATATTCTATTATCTACTGTATATATTATCAAAAGATTCTGGAGACATCTCCGTGTGCAAGGGGACATGGCCAAAAACCAACATTGGATGCTAGCACTCTTCAAACACTCAGGTGGCACTGCATTGCAAACAGGCATTATTCTGTCATAGAAATCATTGCATGGACTCAGGAACTCTTTCAGAAATGACTGTCTGTAAACACAGTTCACTGTGCCATCCACAAATGCAGGTAAAAACTCAATCACACAAAGAAGAAGCCATATGTGAACACGATCCAGAAACACTGCTGTCTTCTCTGGGCCAAAGCTCATTTACCAAGGACCGAGGCAAACTAGAACTTGTTCTGTGGTCAGATGAACTGAAATTTGAAATTCTAAAGAAGACTAAAGAAGAGATAGACCATCCCACTTGTTATTAGCACTTGTTTCCAAAGCCTGCATCTCTGATGTTATGGGGACGCATTGCTGTCTAGGGTACTAGCAACCTGTGCATCTAGAAAGGTGCCATCAGTGCTGAAAGGTATATACATGTTTTAGAGCAGCATATGCTCCCCTCCACATGGTGTCTTTTTCAGGAAGCAATGCTAAAACAACCTGCCTGCAGCCTGTTACAGATGCTCCCTTCTTTTTCTCTAAGTTTTGAAGTTTCTCTTGCTTTTTAAATTTCTAAGTCTATCTTTGTTTACCTGGTTAAATTGCCCTCTCTTCCCTCACCATACACCACAGAATGCCAAAGGAAATTATTTCTAAATATGGCCATCAAACTTTATACTTCCTCCCTGTGATACCTTGACTACTTTCTTTCTGTTTGTACATATTGCATATGATGTTTAAATTTGGAATTATTTGTTACTTTTGAACTTTACGCATATATGTTTATATATTTAATGTTAATTTTTCTGCTTTTAAGATTTATACTGATTTCTGAACAACTGAGCATCTGTAAACACAATGCAATTTCCCCCCAGGGATTCTGATTCTGTTAAACTGCATACTGGAGCTATTACACCAGAATGGCTTCAGTAGGAGAAGAGCTTACTGTAGGTGCTGGACTGGCCTGCCTGAACTCCTGACCTTTCACTAATTTAAAGCATTAGTCACTTCACGAAACACCAAATACAACAAAGAAGACCGAGGACTGCTAAGTAACTGGAATCCTTTATCAGACAAGAATGGGACATTTCTGTCCCAGAGGTCCAGCAGCTGGTCTCCTCAGTTCCCAGACATTTACAAACTGTTGTTAAAAGAGGATATGCTACACAGTGGTAAACTTGGCCCTGTCCCAACTTTTTAGAGACCTGTTGTTATCATGAAATTCAAGATGAGCCAGTAATTTTCATTAAACAGTAAAATTCCTCATTTTCAACATTTGATACACTTTCTATGTTCTTTTGTGAATAAAATGTTGATTTGCAAATCTTTACATTGTGTCCCAACCTTTTTGGAATAGGAGTTGTATTGTTTTGCCCTTTCACCCTGTTATTTTTTTGTTTGTTTGTTTGTTTGTTTGTTTGTTTTGTTAGCAAATGGGTATCAGGTTCTCTGTGCTTATTCTGCACTTGTTCTGTTGTGCTGTCCTGGCTGACACTTCCTGGCTTTGCGTAACAACAAACTCAACTAAATTCAATGACGTTAAAACCAGAGGCGTGTGCTACTTAACGCAGCCTGTTCACAGGCTGTTGCCCTGGCAACAGAACGCAAACTTGCCGTTGCGCTGCAAACGTGCTGCAGTCGACGTCAAATACTCGGCCAGGTGAGATTTAGCGGTACCCTTTTTGATATTAAATGCAGCCTTTTATCACAGTATGAACGTTGGAGACAGGGCTGTGCCTCTGGGTAAGCTGTGTTCGTAAGGTGACTTTAAATGGTTATTTAGGATTATAATCACTACAGCTGGAGTTTTCATTTTCCGTGTGGAAAACACAGTAGCGACTTTGAGTAGAAGTATATGAAGTATACGAAGAAGAAGTAAGTATAAGGATTCACTCCAAATGCAGTCATTTCCAAATTCCTAACACTAGTAAGGACTGTGACATCTGTCTGATACAGCTTGAGCGACAAAACTGGGGGAAAAAAGAAAAGATCGCCTCTACCTGACATGTAACCATCAACTAACTGTCTTTTTTAATCCATAAACCTAACCCAGGTTTTTCTTCTTTTTATTTAAATTTAGCAACCTACTCAGGTCATTTTTAATCTGTAAACCTTACTTAGCAATTTTTAATTTTTAAAACTAACCTGGTTAATTTTAAATCCTTTAAATCATCCAACCTAGCCCAGGCACTTTTAATCCTTAAACCAAATCCAATAATTTTAAATTGTTAAAACATTGGAAACCTTACAAGTAACCTTGTCGAACGCAATGCATAAACTCAACCCATTAACTATAAATCTTAAACTGAATCCAGTTGTTCTTATTCCTGATTCATTCTTTTTGAGACATTGAACCTAACCTAGCCATTTTAAACCTTAAACCTAATCTATTAACTTTCATTCGTTAACCTAACCCTCAAACCTAGACTACTTATTTTTAACCCTTAACCTAACTAGTCATTTTTAATCATTGACTATTAACTGAGTCATTTTTAATGCTTAAAACCTTATGCAGGTGCTTTAAATAATTAGCCCAGTTATTTTTAATCCTTAAACGTATGCAGTCATATTAAATTCTTAACTCTAACCATTAATTTTAAATCCCTAAACCTAAACTTATGATTTGAAATCTTAAATCTAACCCAGTAATTTTTAATCATTAAAGCTAACTGATTAGTTTTTAATCAATCAGGTTTAAGGCAAAATATGTTGTACAGCTGTCTCCTGGTGGGTTTTTGTTAGGGTTTTAACCATGTTATTAGGTTGGAATCCCATATTAGCTATTTTTACACAGTTACCTTTCAAACACAAACAAAACAATCTACAGGTTTTCTCCCTGAATCACTGGATGTGAGGGCGATCTGGCTGTGAGATCTGTCACCCCATTGATCACTAGGGTTGATTCGGCTGATCTGACTGGCTAGGTGGGTGTTCCCTTCCTCCCTCACCGCTCCATGTGTGTCCCTCCTGACGCCCCGCACTCGGTGGCAGCGGACGAAGTCCCCCCGGCAGACGACCATCCATCAGTATACCAGTAGCTGTGCTCCCCTGCTAGAACCTCCAAACAAGCTCAAGACCCTTCAAACACAAGATTATTCATTTATATCTGTTACCGAGCAGAATATTTCTTCTTCTTCTTCTTGTGAATTATATTGGCGGTTGGCAAACAAAATAGTGCATTACCGCCACCCACCAGTACCCCAACCACTCGTGTCTTCAGACACTATCCTCTACATTGGGTAGAAGAACATGTCAGTGGTGGCTGGCAAAACAGCAAGGTGCATCCCCGCCACCCACCGGCATGGAGCTAGGACTGGAACGTCGCCCAAAAACAGTCAAATCCTCTGTAGCAA
>VUQH01082086.1:38840-49015 GCA_015106775.1 Etroplus canarensis | reverse complement strand
ATAAACAGTACATTTGCATAATGACTGAAACTATCACCACTGAGTGAAACTATCACCACTGGGGGACAATGGGCTGGTCAGTTCCTTAGTCATTAAAATGCAAATTCTCTGTGGATGGTACTCATGGGGCCTCTTCGGGGGTTGTTTGATCAATTGTCATGAGAATTTGCATTTTAATGACTAAGGAACTGACCAGCCCATTGTCCCCCAGTGGTGATAGTTTCACTCAGTGGTGATAGTTTCAGTCATTATGCAAATGTACTGTTTATAAGGTTGGGGAAACCTGCAGTCAGTTGAGACTGAAGAAGTCACTTGGATGAGTGATGAAACGTTTCTCCCACGGAAAACCTTACGTCCAGATGAACAGAATCAACTTTTGAGGTTTCCAATATGTTTTTTGTCTCATCATTTTGACTTCCAAGATTGCTATTTCAGGTTTATTGTACTGGCATATCCCAGCAAGAAGAGCTTAATATAAAAATATGAGAAAAATACTATTTTCCTCTCAATATTAAGAAGCTATATTATTTGTTTTTGCAGATTAATCAACTTTTGCAAACAATCAGCTGGTCATACTTTGCCTGGGCCTGCTGAATGCTGATAAACCTGTTGTTACTGGAATTAACATTGATTTTGCCGCTTCACAGATGTTTCATTTCCCTGTTTTTGTGTGAAATTTCACTTAAATTGCTGAACACTCACTTTTAGTCCAAGATTTCATGAAGAATCTAAATTTATTTCAACATCCTTCAGAACAATTGCATAACAAAAATAATCTTTGAAATGTGTCTATATGCATGCAGTATTTGGCTTTTTTAATACCCAGCAATAAAAAACATCTCATAGTTACTTTTATGGGCTGGAGGAAACACTGATTTCAGCATTCTTCTTAGTAAAACGGTGTAACATTCATTATAGATTTTTTTTTACATTTGTTAAAATTACAATACAAAATTACCTGAATTACAATGTTCACGTTTATTGTCCATTATGGTGAAACACCAAGTCCCCCCCAGGTTCCCCACTCTGCTGCAACACAAAAAGAAACATTTATCATTTATAATACCCATATGGGTTAAGCTCAAAAAGCTTTGTAGACATTTTCCAAACTTTTGATAAACATGATTCCAGTATTTATGATTACAGGACAAATTGGTAATGGGTTACTTAACAGAGCACAAAGGTGGTGATGTTTTTGTCCAAGGGTGTGATCTGAGAGCTCACCCACTTTGTGGCTGATGTGACCCTGTTAAAAGATAGTATCTGAATCTACAGTTTTTATTGTTGTGCACATCATGTGATCTTTTAAATACACTTTGAGACTTTCTGTCATTTGAGTCTGTCTTGATTGAACTGGTTGGCAGTATCTTGTATGTAATTATAAACTTTTGAAATTAAGAAAATATTTTTATATTCATAACTTCATGTCATTTTATCAGACACCAATTGCTACTCAAAGAAGGGTACTTCTATTAATCTTCTCACAGCTGTGGAGGAGATTTTTATGTTAATCAGTTTATGAAAAAACTGAAATTCGACATGTGGGATGAGACATGCCCATGCTTGTATATAAGCAGAAGGAAAGCAGCTCAGTAGGCAGAACCTGCAGATTTGCAATGGAGAGTCCACAGAGGACAGAAGATAGGCCATTTATATGGAAGTTTTCTCCAGTTTTTTTCAACAACTACAAACTGTGTGGACAAGGTATGGCTTTGACATCCTGTTTTGTCTCCCATTTTTCTCAATGTTACATTTTTTCCACTTTTTTCCTTAGTAAATACTGGCCAGGCTGTGATTTTAAGGATTCAAATGATTACTGAATAAAGAATCACTAATAAACCAAAGTGATTGTAGTTTTAAAGCAATATTTATTCCAGTTATCATCTATTATGGTACTTACTACATCAATGAGACTCAAAATATGCCAGAATATTTTTATGAGCTGCTTTATCAAAATTTTTAGCTTTCCATATAATTGCTACACCTGTTGATTTGTCTTCTACAGTCAGCAACAACAATAAAATGAACACAAAGATATTTGTGGTTATCCCAAAACCTTTACAATTAAATATGAACTTATTTGCATTCACTTTTTTCTATTCATTTTTGTATGTTTGACCCTGCATGACAGGTGGAGATGGATTTATTCGATGGCTTATACTGTGCCTGGGACTCTTGAACGCTATTCTGCTGATAGCTGCTGTTGTTCTTGGGATTAACTGTGAGTTTGACAGGTCATATGAATACACAACTTCCTTTTTCCTGTTTTATTTGCCAATGTATGACCACCAAGACAATGAACATCGAACTCAGCAATATCACAGCAATCACATAAGGAGTAATACCGATTTTATATATATTGCAAAACACATTGGTTTATTTTGACTTTATCAATTACAAAATATTAAAGTGGTAGTATTTGCTCAAACTTGCTTTATTACCTAAATGGAGAGTTTTATTTCTAGACTGCTACTAAATGTTTTGCATGATAGACACAGAGACATATACAGTGGTTTTGACATGAACACACTCTTTTTTTCTCTGTAAAATCTTTGTTTTCACTTGCTTAGGTGCCAAAGTCAAAGAGGGCTCCCTGAATGTTTCCCACTCAGCTGTAACACAGGTCAAGAGTGAACTTGACTATCTCAAAAGCAACCACAGCGATGTGATTAAAGCTGAAGAGGGGGCCAAGAGGGCACTAGAAAGTGCGTTCAAAAACCATGACGAACTCAAGGTGAAAATCAATCAGCAGAAGACCATCAATGATGGTTACGAGCGACAGATAGCAGTGCTGCGAACAGAGAAATCAAACCTGCAAACCAATATATCAGCTTTAGGTGAGATAAAGTGTTCCTTTCATTCTGTTTGCTCAGAATACAGTAAAGCACCTCAAGTGACAAGATATCCTTTGCTTCTCTCAGAGAGCTCTTGTGGTAGATGCCTCTCTGGATGGAGTCTTTTCAACTCGTCCTGCTATTTCTTCTCTTCCATCGAGTTGTCCAGTGTCAAAAAGAACTGGATAGACAGCAGAGCAGACTGCACCAGTCGTGGATCTGACCTGGTTGTGATTGATAACAAGGAGGAGCAGGTGGGTTGAAAACAAGCAAGAGAGGAAGGCTCCTAAAAAAGTTAGACACATAGTCTACAGACAGACTAGAGGTCATAAACATTCTGGGTAGTTGTGTAATAAGGTCATTTACATTTTTTTTCCTTTTTCACTTATTTTTTTGCTCACACAGAAATTTGTGAGTAACAGCATCAAAACTCTGAAAGAAAATCCAATTTCATGGCCCAACGGATTCTGGGTTGGTCTTACTGACATTCAGACAGTGGGTACATGGGTCTGGATTAATAATGTTACAGAGGTGGAAAATAGGTGAGAGCAGAAGGATTATTAATTTTACATTTGTATGGAATATTTTCATTTTTCATTTACGTTTGCTGTCTGTCTCTGTGTCTGTCTGTCTTTCTCTGTCTTGCTTTGCTTATATATCTTTTTTGTTGTATTTTTCTCAGGTACTGGGTGGATGGTGAACCAAATGTTGAAGAAGAAAATTGTGTGATTGTGGTTTACTCCCGCTTAAACCCCTGGAAGACCCGCTATGATGGAAACTGCAAGGAACATAATTTACACTGGATATGTGAAACACCATCAATATAAACTTGATTTTAGAGTAGTCCTGGATAACATAACTTTAAAATGTACATTTTATTTTGGGGCATTTTTGACCCTGAATTATCCTAAATTTGCGGTAGGTGTCATTTCTGTCCACATAGCTAATTATTGCTTTTCAGAAGATGATTCTTATTTTTTCTGTAACATCAAACTGACAGTTATGTCAGGGCAAGCAAATAGTGAGCTTTGAAACAGCAGGGCCAGGGAGCACTTGCAGTACAAAAAAAGGTTCACAGCTTACACAAACTGAGATCTAGTAGGATTACTCACATTACTTAAAAAAAAGAACTGCCTTGCAAACTGAGGTATTTTGAGCTTTACTCAGTTCTTTATCAATAAATAACTAGGTCCTAAACAACTTATTTGGAATCATTGCTACATCAAAAGTATAATTTTCATCTGTATTCAGTAGTGTGAAGTGCTGTGGAAGAGAGCTTAGCAGTTTTTAAGAGCATATCAATATAATTCATTTACTAGTCACCGACAAACACATCTCGGAGTGTCTGAGAAAAGCTGTTGTGTCAACATTTTATAATCTGATTACAGCCCATTTGTCAGAGTTCATATTATAAGCTAAATACATGGTACAAAAAAAAAAATTACCTTCGGCTGCTCCATTTTGAACCATAGCAGATTTATCAGCATCGGTAATTTGGCAGAGGTTTTATGCCAGATGCCCTTTCTGACACAAACCCTTCCAGAAGAGGGGCTTGTGTCCCCACCTGGAATCAAACCAGGGACCTATTGCTTGTTAGGCAAATGTGTAAACCACTACACTACAGGGACACTAAATACATGGTACAAAAATATGGAAAAGAAAATCTCAGTGGAGGATTGTAAATCAGCTTGTACTGGAACTCACACACCTACTGTCAGTGTAGAAAGATCAAAGCAATTTTGGAAAAAGCTGAAAGTGATTTGAAAAAATTATTTCAAAAGAAATTCCACCACTCCCAAGTATAATAAAAATAGTGATTGCACAAACATGAATGAACATCAGTCTTTTAAGTGCCAAAAATTCACAGCATTTTTTTGGAAAAATCTCATCCACTGCACTGAAATGGACAGTAGATAGAATAACAAATATAGCTGATGAGTGTTTGGGGTGTTTCAAAAGGTTTGGGAACCAATTCTGAAACTATGTAGATTTACTGGAGAAGTTAATCAGAAGTAACTGTTTATTGCAAATCATATAGTTTTCTGTTTTGTTGTATTTTTTGCTTACCATGCTTGACGTTTTTTCTTGAGTGGATAATTAAGAATGTGATTTGCGATGGGCTCTGAGTAGACTGTTGTTTATTTTCTTTTTGACCAGGTAGTTTTTGCTTTTGTTGGTGTGTTTGTTTTATAATTCATCTTTAAAATAAATAAATGTACTCCTATAACAGTACTGTGCAGAACTCTTAAACCACCCCTGATTTGTTTATATTTTGCACACAAGGACCTAGCCTTTCTTGTAATTTTTGCCTCATTAGCTGCTTTTTCACTCATTTTTCCATCCAGTCCTTGTGCCTGGCCATTTCAAGGCAATGTTTTTTGGTTGTTTCCCTACACCTAGAAAGAATAATAGCAGGATTCTAGAATTTTTGTATAAATGTAAGATGAGTTTCTACAGGAGAATGTGACATATCCATTCTAGAATGTTGGCATATATCAATGGCAAGATTCCAGAATGTTGACGCAATTCTCCAGACCCCATTTCCGGAGAAGTTGGGATACGCACTAAAATGCAATTGCCGTCATGCGTAGAAAGAAAAGACTTTCAGTAGTTTTACTGACCAACTAAATGTCACAGATCACTAGGAGGACTCAATAGGCGCAATACAGACTCAGTAACACTTCAAGCAAGTTTAAGGACAAGTATATGTTTTAAAGACAAAATGTGTTGACCAGTACAAAGGAGCTGCTTGATTTCAGGCATCAGCAAAGGTGAGCTCAACACAACACAGGAGAGTCCAAGTAGGCAGGCAGACAGGTATCAGACAACAAGAAGCAGCAGAAAACAAGGGTAAGCTTCTTACAGGTAACAAAGAGCACAAGAGCAACACAGTAATGTGGATTACCTGGCTTCCTACTTTTTGAGGAGCTAACAATCAGATAAAGAATGACCCAGAGAGCCAGGACTTACATACTGCAGGTAAGTATGATGGGAAACAGGTGCCCCTGCCAAATTCTTCCTGTACCACACCCACATCCTGAAACAAAGCAGAGGTACTCCTATCACTCGAACACACTCAACCAGATAGGGGAGGAGACAGGTATAAATCAAGGAGGAGAGACTAACAAAAGCAGGTCAGCACCTGGAGGACAGGGGACTATAACACTAAATTATATTTTACCAGTATACACAGATTTATTATTTGATGGCTGCAACAGTCAACAAAAGTTGGGAAAGAGGCATGTTTACCATTGTGTTCCATAACCTTTCCCTTTATTAACACTTTTTGATCATTTTTGGAACTGAGAATACTAATTGTTGCAGTTTTGCAAGTAGAAATCTTGTCCATTCTTGTTGATATAACATCGCAGCTGCTCGACAGTCCTTGATCAAGTGTCTAAGTTTCCTCTTGATAATACACCATGCACTTTCAATAGGAGATACTGTATGCCTGTGGTCCCCAACCTTTTTTGTACCAGTGACCAGTTTCATGTATAAAAATTTTTCCGAGGACCAGGTACAATCGCGAGGGCTCCAATAACAAAAACCTTTGTCAGTTAATAGTCTGTAATCAGAATGCGACATTTACACTTTATATAGAGAAGATACGTGACATGAGCAGTGTATACTTCCTGCTCCGTCTTGTTGCTAATGTGGGTACAACAACACTTAGCAACACTACTTCAATGCATTGCACAGTGCGGAGTTTTCTGTTGAAATTAAATATAATGTCACAGTATTGTGCAGTTACACACACAGTGTCCTTCCATCCTTATGTGGACTACTTGGATTCAAGCAGTGAAGCGTCAGAACCGGGATCTTTCTGGATCCCTGTGAAAAGTGTCGTAATATAAAGCAGGGACCGGTCCGCGGACCATTTGGAAGTGGGCTGCAAAGAAAAAAATTCGTGGTTAAAATGTTATTTTTCTTTCTTCTTCCGTATCTTATTTTGAAAAACGACTGTTGATCGTGTGGAACGACTCTGGAAAGTCATTCCACACGTTAGCGATACCCTTGAAAAGAACATGAGCTAAAAGCAAAATTCACTGAAGAGCTTTTTCGGTGAGGAACAAGCAAACGATGGGACAGCAGAAGGATCATAGACTGCCAGCAAAAAGAACGCTGCATTTAAAAGAAAATACCAAAGCTTCTTATCTAAGTTGTGGGTTCATTACAACAGGTGATACACAAGCTCCTCACCCACTGTGACCGACTGGCTAATGAAGCAGTGAATCACACAAAACTGCTTCACCACACTGAGACCAAACAGCCAGCGTTAAAAGCTAAAGACTTGGAATTTTTTGAAAGAAAAAACATGAAGGACGAAAACAGTTACTGAGAGCCACCAATAAATGTGTCTGCGCTGAAAGCATCATGTCACTGTCTCCATCACCCCAGATGGAAACAAGCCCAGGGCTCCACTGACTGCATTATGGTGAATTGATTTTATAATGTAGAATTAGTGTAACTACCTTATAAAGAAGGTACATGATGACTCATTTCCAGTTCTGAATAATTTGCTGCAGGTATAACAAACAGCAAACAACACGTAACCAACTCCGATGGGTCCTTCTGACAGTCATATAAAAATCACTTTTAGGTCTGCTAACATGTTGTATATGTGAATATAGTTTTTCATATTGTTATATGAAGTGGTCATCAATAAGTCAGCAGGTTAAACGTTGGTCAGGAGGAAATGTGACCTGTGAGTACATGCAGCTGTACCTGCATGCATGTTTTGGTACTATTACATCTTTAATAGTTCCATCTGAAGCCATGCCTTCTTACAACTTGTGACATACTGTCCACTTCTGCACAAGTTGTAAGAAGGCATGGCTTCAGATGGAACTATTAAAGATGTAATGATGTGTTTTTATTGTGTTTACTACAGACATCACTGTAATTCAGTAAACATTTCAATCAGATACACAACAGTAACAGTTAAGCAGGACGTGACCTCATCTGATCAATATAGCCTGGCCAACATTTACACAACTTACTACACAATAAACATTTCTGAATTTGAGCTGCCCTTGAACTAAATTATCTGGTACATTTAAATTTGGTTATTATTACTGCCCAACATAAAAAGTTAATTACACACAAATATATCCAATATAGTCTGTTTTAGCAATAATTAAACATTACAATTATTACTTTTTCTAACAGTAAACACGTTACTGGGCCTTCAAAGGATATAGTTTATACTTTAAAAGTCTATAATTGACAATATTTCATTATGGAAATAGAGGAACTTCTTTCAAACACAAGTATTCAAATGATTTATGGTGCAGCCATACTGAAAAGATGCCACTGACAGTCGAGAAATGTGAACGAGTGCACGGAGTCATTACGATATACGATATATATTACGATATACAAAGGAACTGCGTAACACGACACGTTTCACAGGGATCCAGAAAGAGCCATCTGGGTTCTGATGCTTCACTGCTTGAATCCAGGTAGTCCTCAAAGGATGGAAGGACACTTTGTGTGTTTAACTGTGGCTGTTGTACCCAAACACTGCACAATAGTGTGATATTATATTTAATTTCAACAGAAAACTCCGTACTGTGCAGTGCATTGAAGTAGTGTTGCTAAGTGTTGTCGTACCCACATTAGCAACAAGACGGGGCTGGAAGTACTCTATATAAAGTGTAAATGTTGCATTCAGATTATAGACTATTAACTGACAAAGGTTGTTGTTATTGGAGCCCCCGCGATTCTACCCGGTCCTCGGAAAAATGTTCATACATGAAACCGGTCCCTGGTACAAAAAAGGTTGGGGACCACTGCTCTAGGAGAGCTAGAGAGGATAGTAAAAAACCCTTAACCCATCAGCAGGACCAGTATCTGCTGCTTTGCGCCAGGAGGAACAGGATGAGCACTTGCAGAGCCCTACAAAATGACCTCCAACAGGCCACTGGTGTGAATGTCTCTAACCAAACAATCAGAAACAGACTTCATGAGGGTGGCCTGTGGGCCCTGTGCTCACTACCCAGCAGCGTGGAACTCAATTGGCATTTGCCATAGAATACCAGAATTGGCAGGTCTGCCACTGGAGCCTGTGCTTTTCAAAGATGGGAGCAGGTTCACTCTGAGCACATGTGACAGACGTGAAAGGGTCTGGAGAAGCTGTAGAGAAAGTTATGCCACCTGTAACGGCGTTCAGCATGACCAGTTTGGTGGTGGGTCAGTGATGGTCTGGGGAGGCATTTCCATGGAAGGACACACAGACCTCTACAAGCTAGGTAACGGCACCCTGACTGCCATTAGGTATCGGGATGAAATTCTTGACCCATTGTCAGACCCTACACTAGTGCAGTGGGTCCTGGGTTCTTCCTGGTGCAGGACACCATTCGTCATCTCATTAGGAACATGCCCCGATGTTGTCAGGAATGCATACAAGCACATCAGGGCTTTACAAACTATTGAGTACCATTTTGAGGTGCTGCAATGAAATTTCGGCAAAATGGACCAGTCTGCTGCATCATTTTTTCACTTCGATTTTCAGGGTGTCTTTCAATTTAGCCCTCTGTGGGTCAAGGGATGCGGCATCCTTTCATTCCTAACACATTATCCAGTCCATATCAGTATCAATATCAAGCATGATTTTTTTCCTATTGAGATCTGATGTGTTTTCAACGTGTTCCTTTAATTTGTTTTTAGCAGTAATGGAAGCCTCAGTTTTCTGTTCTTAGCTTGACAGAAGTGGCACCTGGTTCTGCTGCTGTAGCCCATCTGCTTCAAGGTTCAACATGTGGTGTTCAGAGATGCTCTTTTGCATACCTTGGTTGTAAAAAGTGGTTATTTAAGTTACTGTTGCCTTCCTATCAGCTCCAAGCAGTCAGGTCATTATCCTCTGAGCTCTGGCATCAACAAGGCATTTTCACCAGAGAACTGCCACTCACTGGACGTTTTCTCTTTTTTGGACCGTTCTCTGTAAACCCTAGAAAGAGTTATGCAAGAAAATCCTAGGAGATCAACGGTTTCTGAAATACGCAGACCAGCCTGTCTGGCACCAACAACCACGCCACGTTTAAAGTCACCATTCTTCCCCATTCTGATGCTCGGTTTGAATTTTAGCAGGTCATCTTAACCAGACTTGACTACATACCTAAATGCATTGACTTACTGCAATGTGACGGGCCTATTATATATTTGTTTTACTGAGCACTTGAATAGTTATACTTAATGAAGTGGCTGTGTGCACGCACACACACACACACGCGCACACACACACACACACACACACACACACACACACACACACACACACACACACACACACGCACATACAGACAGACACACAAAATCAAAGAAAGAGATACAAGTTAGCTG